>VZRW01012056.1:290522-353341 GCA_013398125.1 Aegotheles bennettii
GGGGGGGCTAATGTGGTTTGTAACTGGCTAATTGCTGCCATTTTTGAGATTTGTAAGCTTTGCCTTTCTCTTAACTTGATTGCAACTTCTTGTCTCTCTGATTTCTCCCAATTTCATAGTAACAAATTGGAATACTAAACTCTACATGTATGTGCCAGGCTATTTCTCAGATTGGTTCTCTGGTCACCTGTACGTGTGTTTATGAAAAATGGATGCATGCATAATGTGCCCTTGTAAGCAAGAAGGCCAGTGGCATCCTGGGGTGCATTAGAAGGGCTGTGGTTAGTAGGTCGAGAGAGGTTCTCCTCCCCCTCTATTCTGCCTTGGTGAGGCCACACCTGGAGTATTGTGTCCAGTTCTGGGCCCCACAGTTCAAGAAGGACATGGAACTGCTTGAGAGAGTCCAGCGCAGAGCCACAGAGATGATTAAGGGAGTGGAACATCTCCCTTGTGAGGAAAGGCTGAGGGAGCTGGGTCTCTTTAGCTTGGAGGAGACTGAGGGTTGACCTCATTAATGTTTATAAATATGTAAAGGATGAATGTCAGGAGGATGGAGACAGGCTTTTTCTTCTCAGTGATGGCCAGTGATAGGACAAGGGGGAATGGGTGCAAGTTGGAACATAGGAGGTTCCAGGTGAACATAAGGAAGAACTTTTTCACTGTGAGAGTGACGGAGCACTGGAACAGGCTGCCCAGAGAGGTTGTGGAGTCTCCTTCTCTGGAGACATTCAAACCCCACCTGGATGCGTTCCTGTGTGATGTGGTCTAGGTGACCCTGCTCTGGCAGTGGGGTTGGACTAGATGATCTTTCAAAGTCCCTTCCAACCCCTAACATTCTATGATTCTGTGCATTTACAAATGATTTACAGAGCAGGATTGAGAATGAACTTCTTACAAACCTAAGGCATCATTGCCATTCAAGGAGCATCTAGGAGATAAATGGTGAATCTGTTTGTGACATTTAATATGGATTGTGATTGCATGCATTATTCTTTGGTGTAATATTGTCTGGGAATAGTAAAGCACGTTTTTGTGCAGTGGTTCTCAACCTTTCTTGATGCATGGATTCCTGAAATTTATCCAGTGAGATGTAAACTTTATTAGGAGCTTTTCATTTTGTGGGGTTTTGTATAGTACATTTCACTTCAGTTTCTTTCACAGATTTCTTTCAGGTATTCCAGTCCACAGACTCTCAGGGGTCGATATACTCCAGGCTGAAAACCCATTCCACTATGGGAGTATTTTCCATTGATTCACTGCAAACATATTTTTATTGGACTAATGGTAACTGCTGTAGCAAGACGTAGGGGTTATGGTTACGAGAGGTACCCCAACATTCCAAAAAGGTCTGTTTAGCTGTGACTGTGAATGCCATTTAACAGCCACTATTCCAGAGGATTAACAGGAATTTGTACTTGCCTACTGTAGAGATGACAAGACCAATGCAGGATATTCACATCAGTGTGTCTTACATCTAGGCTAAAAATTTGGCTCAAATGACAATTGGAAACACACTATGTTAAATAATGAATGGTCTAGGTCAAAAATGTACACTCCTGTTTCATAAAGTACAAAAATAAATGTATGTTCTATTAAATTAAATGGTGGGAAATTCAAAACAACTTTAAAGATGGAAAACACTTTTATCACACACGTGTAATTAAACCTTGGAGCTGATTGCCACAGAAAACCATTTCAACCAAGATTTCAACAAGACTTAAAAAAAAAAAAAAGAGGGGTGGGAGCTGTAAGATATTCTTAGGAAGAAATAATATCCAGTTACTGGCAGTCAATAACAATTCTGGAGATATGAAATCTCATATTTCAGGCTAGGGAGGAAAGGAGGACAAAAAGAAAAATATGAAAGAGAGAAGAAGCAGAGCGGATTATTTTCAAGCTTTTACACCTTCCTCTGAAACATCTGATCTGGCTACTGCCACAGGTTACAGGATTACAGCACCTTAGGTTTGATTCACTATGGCAATTCTTGCTTCAAACAGTAAAAGTAACTAGCCTGTCTGTGGATGTGCAGGATGTCTCTTTGTGAGAGTCCTTGAGTCAGGACTATACCTGTGTAACAGACATGCCCTAATTCATACAGGAGGTGCTGTGCAGGATTCATGCAGTGAAATTCGTGCCACATGCTGAATGGATGAAAAATAAATCATTCAGTCTCAGGATTTTTCACTAAGACGTTGCTTTTGAGTAGTTCAATTCTGCCAAATGGATTTGTTATTCAAAGAGATTACAAAATGTGACTGTGGGAATCACAATCCAAATGGAAACAGTTATGTAGTGGAGTATAAGCCAACAGAAAAACTGTAGGAATTATTTTGAAAAATGGTGCACAGCAATAAAAACAGACAGACCAGGGCAAGCATATAAATCTGCAGGATTTTAAAACATTTTATGTGACACTACTGAAACTTAATACAGAATATCAAATGTAACTGAAATTGCTGTTATGGGGAAAACACTGCAGAGATCAAAAAGGGTAAGAGAATGTAAGGAGGTGGAGACTATCAGTGAGTATTTTAGCAGTGCAGACAGTGCCAAAAATTTGTGAAGGTAACTTTTGTAGATTTTAATGACTGGTACAAAAAACTTACTTGTTAAAAAAAATCATAAGAAAAAGACAGTGGAGTGGATCTTAATGATCAGCTTTAATAACAGCTCACAAAACCGAAGATCATGGAACAGAACTGAGGAGAAAGCTAGCCTACAAAATTGCATCTGCAATTTCACTATAGTATGGTTATGATCACAAGCAAGCAATAAAAGATCATATGTAAAACACCAGGTCAAGAGCTTTTCTAAGCCAATGCAGGAAAGATTAAATTAGATAGGTTCTTCAGCTAGATCTTGAATGTTAGGATGATCTGTTAGGAATGTTAGTGATCTGGAAATGTATTTTAATTGAATTAACTAATGTTTTGTTACCCAACTTTGGAGTGCAGTGATACGATTTGCCTTTTCAAATAAAATCGATCCCTAGTTTGCTCTCAAAAGCAAAACAAGAGTTATTTTTCATTGTTACATTTTTATGCAGTGCTGAGTTTCTGATTTTGCTTTTTAGTTGTCACACACCATCAGGGGAATACTACCTGTCTTTATTTTTAATTCAGATATGAAGAAACACTAAAAGATGCATCTTCAAAGGCTAGGTGAGGGTTTATAAAAACCATTGTTTTTTTATTTTATTCTTTGTTGTTAGGTTCAAGACAGATTTTAGAAAACAATTGATATAACTTTCTGTGTGTCTTGTACCTGTGTTTAAAAATCTACTTTCCAATTTGTAGTTTAATCCTATAGTATACAACTGTCTCTTCTTTGGGAAATTCAAGTTTCATTACCAGGAGATGATGATTTGTTTAATGGGTTTGAAGTGTACCTGTCTGTTGGAGAGTAGGTGGCCAGTCAAAGACATGAAGCAGCTGCACAACGTGCTACCTGTGCAAAGGGAAGAGACTCTTAGCAGGCCCATTTTGCTGTTAAATATCCCGCATAGCTGGTCACAGCATTGCTCAGTTCCTGCTGGCAGGCAACGCAAAAGAAGTATGACTACAAAGAAAGATTGCCATTTAGAAAAGAAAGGAGGATAAGCTGGGGAGCCTCTAGAGTTGGCATCCTTCAAAATGTGGCCGTTTGTGACCATACCATTATCCTCGGGGTATTTAATAGCCTGCTGATTGTCTCTCTTTATCTCTACAAACAGTTGTCATTAAATGTCTGCATAAAGCTGGGAAGTGGTTGGTTGGTTTGTTTATTTTTCCTCCAGACAACTTGTATTTTGAAAAGTTTAAATGTAACAAAGAGATTTATTCAGAACTACAAAGAGATTTTCAGAACTACATTGCCATTGCTTCTGGTGACCTAATGATCTGATTAGTACTTTGGGTAAAGCAGACACAGGGCCAGTTTCCCTGCAGGGCTTAAATAATAATTTTCATTGCCTAAGAAGATGATTATAAATATGTTTTACTCCTGCTATAGCCTAGAATGAAGGATTATTCATCAAGTGTGTCAGTTCACTGGTTTTAACATCACCAAGGCTGGTGTTATATAACTAACTGGCAGAATATCTAGAAAGTTATTTTTGGGAAATTATTATTTCTTATTTGTTGTTATATAGCTAGTGAGAGAAAATAAGGGCTCTTTTTTTCCCCTCCACAGACAATCTTATCTCATCATCATGAATGTGAAGTCTGGCTTTGATATAAACTCTAAAACATACTGGTATTGAACCCTTATAAATAGGCAGTCCTACTTCTCTGTGCAAATCTTAAATAGCTATGCAAGGACAGAGTAGGGGGAAAAAAGCTGATGCACTTGAAAATAATTTCTGAAAAAATAGTTAAATGAAGTCTACGAATCTCAGAAAGCCACAAGTAATTTTTTCAGGACGACTACAAGTTGACCAAGGCACCAAAGTTATTAACCTCTCAGCTGGACATGAGAACCTTGGAAACTTGTTTGTGTACGCTGCTCTCCTCCCTTCTAACTAGGCTTCTGGAAACCAAGTCCACTACAGCTGAGCAGTGTACAAACACATATGTATGTTCTATAGACTTTATTCTCTGTATGATTCTAGTCTAAAAGCATTCGTAGCATTTTATTGTTAATTCCTTATACTGCTGGTAGATTTTTAATAATAATATGTAAAAATAATTTATTTATTTTTAAAGCTAACAATTATCAGAATATTAATCTAATTTCAAACACAGGTGATTGCATGTATTTATAATTGCTTAATTTTAATTTTCCACTAGAATTGCCATTTTCAAACTACAATCAAAGCAGCTATTGTAAACATGCAGAAAACACACATTTCTAGCAGTACCTTCATTCACTTAGAATTATACTATCCACACTTAGTATTAAAAATGTAGGAGTACGGACATAAAATCAGAGTTACTTCTTTGTTGCTAATTATGTGAGTTAATATAATCCTGAACAACTGTTTTGTTAGGCTGTTGCTAATAATGGACCACAGTTTACTTGGTATTTTAATATTCAAAATATTGACCAAGGTGTAGTGTATCATCAAATATCTTTACTGTGTTGAATAAATTGGAACATACCTGCAGTATGCACAGCTCCTGATATACTGTTTAATGAGTTTAAAGTCAGTTACTGGTTAAGGTCAAAGCTGTTGCTTTCAGTAGCATATCAGCTGACACTAATTACTATAGGTTATGGTATTCTGATATATAGAACAAGTGGAACAAGCCCCTGAAAGCCTTAACAAAGAACATAGCTTTTCATATGCTGGGTTTTTTTCCTCATTCAAAATTATTGGTGCCTTTCAAAGACGGGTTAAGAAATTAAATGTGTTTACTGTGTGGTACTGAAGTCAGAAGAGGTAAGTGATTCACTGGGAAAAGAAAACCATTCAGCTCCAGTAATCCAAACAGCTGAGCTCCAGCTCCTGTTATTTAGATGTTGTTAGGTAGAAGGAAACAAGATCTGGATGATTTTTTGTTTTCATTTGTTGCACCACTCTCCGTGGGAATTTATAATCCATATTACATGCTGCTGCAAAAAGTAACTTCTCTGCATATAGCCATCTAAAACTTCTGGGTTGAAAGTTTGAAGCAGGTTGAAAATTTGAAGCAGTTGGTTTTACTGGGCCTTTGTAAAGCTTCATAATTAAGTCTTGACATATTCCACAGTAGGATATAATTCCACTTTGTTATGTCCTTCAGTACAGTCAAATGAACTCCTAACTCTAGTCCTATATGAAAGTAATTTAAAACAAAATCCACACCTGTAAGGCTTGGTTATTTAAAAGCAGTCAGTTTTCAGGCACAACTAGATGCATGTTTTAAAGCTCACAGGGAAGGAACCTTGAGTGAAGGAGTGTCATACTGTGTCACAGAATCACTTGGATTGGAAGGGACCTTAAAGGTCATCTAGTCCAACTCCCCTGCCATGGGCAGGGACATCCCCAGCTAGACCAGGTTGCTCAGGGGCCCCATCTAACCTGAACGTCTCCAGGGACGGGGAATCCACCATCTCTCTGGGCAACCTGTTTCACTGTTTCACCACCGTCATAGTGAAAAACCTCTTCCTTATGTCTAACCTAAATCTGCCCCCCTTCAGCTTAAAACCATTACCCCCTGTCCCATCACAACAGGCTCTGCTAAAAAGCCTGTCCTCATCTTTCTTACAGGCCCCCTTTAGGTACTGAAAGGCAGCAATGAGGTCACCTTGGAGCCTTCTTTTCTCCAGGCTGAACAATCCCAACTCTCTTAGCCTTTTCTTGTAGAACAGGTGTTCCAGGCCTCTGATCATTTTTGTGTCTTTAGGTGCTATAAGAGATCATTTATGTTTCTGTCTCAATTTTCCTCTGCTTGCGTTGTGTTTTGCATTGAGTGTGCTGCATCAACTAGAGACCAAACAATTATGGTGCTGGAAGAGACCAAACAATTATGGTGCTGGAAGAGACCAAAAATTCTCTAGCAACACTGCTAGACAATGATGCAGTCTTACTTATTTTGTAGAATTGGGAATTCCTGTGTGCTAATGACCCAAAACTTGGATGCACCTGTTTTTTCTGGTTTTGGTTTTGTGGTTTTTTGTCTGGTTTCTGAGGAATTATCCTACGCTGTATTGGCATGTCACTGGCTAGTCCTGTGTTTCCTAATGACTTTTACCATTTCAAATTTATCAAATTAGAACAAGGCATTAAAATTTTAGGGACATTATCTATGTTCTTATTTAATGAAAAGAAATGGTAATGTAGAAAATAGAAATCCTGTTAATTTAGCAAGGACTTGATCCTAATTGATTTTTAGCCTGGAATTCTGACATCCAATCTTCAAGACATGGATCTAAGGAAAACCAAGATTCCTTTTCTTCCTTTAGGTATGGAGGACTTTTGGGGTGTTTTGCTTGGTTGTTTTGGGGTTTTTTTGGATGAGGATCAGTGTTAATATATAATGTCACCAAAAGGAGGCAATGAAGAAAGTAGGGAGAGGGGGGAGCAGAGGACTTGCAGGAATACAGAGGAGGAAAGAAAAGCCTGATACTTCTGAAAGTAAGGGGAGTTTGTATTATCTTTGCTTTGATTTTGTTATCACCTAATGTTTGCTTAAGATAGTCATTCACAAAAAGAGCCAGTAGGGGCTTTTGTGGGAAACACAATCAGTGTCATGGAGATGCCAAAATCCCATCTATACAGTTTTATGAAAATGGATGAGGATAATAGTTTTGGATGTAGAACACTCTCAGGAAAATCTTACGTGCCCTAGTTTTCCAAGCCACCATCTTTTGGAGTATGAGTCACCTTCTCCATAGCTGTATTAATCAAAGAGAATCAATCAGTTGTATGTTCTTGTTCCTATGGCATCTCACTGCTTTGTCTGAAAATGTAACAGCAGCAAAGCAAATAATACTGCTCTTTCATATCTTGTGGCAAAACCTGGAGCTGGCCAAACTGTCTGGGTTTTAGCAGGTGCTTCGTAAGGTTACAAGGTCCTAGACTGACACTTGATAGAAGTTGTAGACTCTTCATTTTCAAGTACCTGCCTTTTAAAAATCTTAAGTTTAATTTCACAGTCAAAGATGGCATCAGACTATTACCTGGCTGAATAGTACAGCTATTGGCTTCCATGGGTACTGTCACACAGATTTAGTGCAGTAAGGTCAGAAGGTTTAGGACACATTAATGGTGGAAGAGCTCTCAGATACAAAAGAAGTATCTTCTCAGATTGTTTAAGTACTGCTAATTATATAAATGAATCTTGCAAAGGGTAGACCCAGCTAAATATGAAAGGATGGAGTTTTAGTTTGGTATGATTTTGGCTTTTGTGTTGCGATGTGCAGTACTCACTTTCTACTGTCTCCCCCTTGCCCTTCAGGGAGATCCTCTGGTCTGAATGCTACTGGTGCCATGGTTTTGATATTCACTTCAGCTAGAAGAAAAAAGCCAAAAACATACATGTCTCACATGCTTATGAACTTTTCTGTTCGCTTACATACTAATTCTAATATTGCTCCTGTACCTGATATCAAAGTTATTATAAGTGTGATTCTGTAATTACAGAAGGAAGCTTCTGAAGCAAGATACACACATATGTTAATCTACTGTCATATTCCTGTATCAGAAGTATTAATTTAGGAACAAGACTGACCTAGTTATTCACCTAAATTAATCCCCAGTGAAATCAACTAGAAGAATTTCTGCTGACCATGTAGAAATTGCAGTTTGCCCTAAATCAGAAGAATAACTATGGAGAGAGAGTATTGTTGTCTGTTTGCTTGCAAGCATGAAAATGAGATTATTTTCAGTTACACACAAGTCCTTGGGAATCTCACTTGCACACTTTTCTGTATTTATCAAATTTCCAAAACTTTGGTAAATTTATTCTTTTTAGTCTTGCTCTTTGGCAGACTTTCAAGACAGCAGCTCCTTGGCTAGCTGTGAATTCTTCCCTTCACTATATACATGGGGGGTGCGGGGGATGAGTCGTAGTTTAATGTTACTGTGTTTTCCTTTAAACAGAGTGCCACAGGAATACTGCAGCACACTGGTTGTCTGTCTTAAAAATGTGTTAGACCTATATTTGTATGACTCTGATAAATCTAGGTCAAACATCATAGTCTTTGCTCAGTACTTATTCAAGCAAAACTCCCATTGGCTTCGACAGGAGTTTTGCCTGACTAAGCTCTGTGGGATTTTGCCCTTAGTATCTAAAGTATTTGATCTGTTCCTTGCACTTTGGAAGTATTCAAGAAGCAAATCATATGTCTTGTCCTTGACTGCCCCACTGTGGCTGTATCATCATCAGCTTAAAAGGTGATAGAATCTTCTGTCTCCTGACATTAAGCATAACTTCCTTGTCAGAATATTTAAAAACAAACTAATAACTTTCTTCATGTTTATTATATTTAAACTAATTCCAAAATCTGTGTATTAGCTCCGTGTATTACTGCGTGAAAAGGAAATGTGGTTTATATTCTAGATTTCCTTGTTTCCCTTCTTTCTACTCTAGAGCTTCAGATTTTTGTTTTCAGTTACAGGGGTTTTTGGGAGAAGAACTTTTCTCTTAAGCAATCTCATGGCTTTTTGTTCTCTCCTATCTTTGCCTATTCCATACAAGGCTTTTGGTTCAAAGTTCAAATGTCAGAAATCCATTCAGTGACAGTTAGAGCCAGTTTTGTGAAGTAATAGATGAGACAAATTGAGTCATTAATAACCTCAGAAATTTCACTGCTTTTAAAAATATTTTTTCTTTGCATAGAAGCCATTAGATGAACATGTTTAATTCACCTCACCAAGAAATGTGCTGTATTTGGAAGTAAAGAAGGGCATACAAAGGTTTGAAACCACATGGAAGAACTAGTTTTCTTCTTAGTAATGTGACCATGCTTACTGCCTTGATTTTTGCATTGTTTTTCTAAAATGAGCTGAAGTGCATTTTGGGATGAGACTTGTCATCCTCTTTCATAACATCACATCGCTAACTGTGCTTTCATTTCTGCTCTAATTGGTAACTGCTTCTATCTTCACTCTCAGTGCATTACCTATTATTACTCCCTCTATTTTCTCTTTTCATTGTATCTTGTTTTATATTGAACCCTCTGACTAGAACTATCATACTTTTTCCATCAGACTCTACTTTTCATTTAAATTCCCTCTTGAAGATCCACATCTGAGGTTTTAATGCAAACCTTTTGAATAAAAATGCAATCACCCTACTCTTTACTTTAAAAAAAGCTCTAGGGTAAATCTCATAATAAATGTGTTGCACATCTCCTTAGAAGCTTTCTTATCCTTAGTTAGGCAGAATAGCTCTCAAATCTTCAGTGCTTCCGCTAAGATAAATACTTCTAGTTATGGATAAGCTGTTATTTGCCATGAACAATTAGCTTGAGCTTGTAGGCTTTCTCCCTCTATAGCACTCATTGTCAACACAGAAGTATATTTGATAAAGTCAGTTGTAGCCTGAGAAAAACATACTATACCCGTGTCTCTGAAATGAAAAAGCTGTAACAATATTCTGACAATTAAGAAATTTTTACCTCTTTTTTACTCAGATTCATTCAAATTCAATATAAAAACACATACAGTGAACTCTAAGAAAAAAAATTTTATGCCCAAATCTTGCAACTCAGACACCACACCTTAACCATTCCTCTTCAGCATGATTATGCTTAATTTATTTTATTTTAAAAGGAAGAGAGGCTTTTCAGTGCAGACACACTCCTAGAATTACAAGAGCAGTAGCAGTGCAGTACTAGGCAGACATGGAATAATTTAGGTTGGAAAGGATCCTTAAGGTCATCTAGACCAACAGTTAACCCAGCCCTGCCAAGTTCACCACTAAACCATGTGCCTAAGCACGACATCTGCTCCTCTTTTAAATAACTCCAGGGATGGAGACTCCACCACTGCCCTGGGCAGCCTGTGCCAGCACCTGACAACCCTTTCAGTGAAGAAATTTTTCCTAATATCCAATCTAAACCTCCCGTGGTGCAACTTGAGGCCATTTATTCTTATTCTATCACTTCTTACTTGGGAGAAGAGACCAACACCCCCCCTCTCTACAGCCTCCTCTCAGGTAGTTGTAGAGAGCGATAAGGTCTCCCCTCAGCCTCCTTTTCTTCAGGCCAAACAACCCCAGTTCCCTCAGCTGCTCCTGACAGGACTTGTGCTCTAGACCCTTCACCAGCTTTGTTGCCCTTCTTTGTTCACATTCCAACACCTCAACGTCCTTCTTGTAGTGAGGGGCCCAAAACTGAACACAGCACTCGAGATGCGGCCTCACCAGTGCCAAGTACCATGGGACAGTCACTTCCCAAGTCCTACTGGCCACACTATTCTTGATACAAGCTAAGATGCCATTGGCCTTCTTGGTCACCTGAGCATGCTGCTGGCTCATATCTACCCTGATACTTCTTAGTCTCTCTACTTTCTCCTGTAGGTCAGCCACCACGCTGAGCAGGTCATCTATTTGGTCGCACCTCACACATCTGTTGTCAATACAGGCATCCCTTACCAGTGACAGGCTCTGGCATTCCCTACAGCCTGAGACCTGCACAGCCACGTGCCTCCATGGCAGCACCATCTGGGTTGCTGCTTCCTTCCTGGCAGATGCAGAGGTTACAACTTTCAGCTGAGTGGCCACCATCTCCGAGTTCCTTCTTAGAGGGTGTTGACCACCAAATGGGCTCACCTCACTAGTTAGCAGCTCCTCACTGCCCTGCTGCAGGCCGGGAGCTCGCACTCCTCAGGGCCATTTAAATTTCCCATGTTGCTCCCAGCCAGGGCCCATCCACACCTGGTGGTTGCTGTGGATTTCTGGGTCCTGCTGGGGCTCAGGGTTGTGACTCGGGTGTCCCTGAGCTTGGGACCCCCCCTGTACAGCACAATCGAACCCTCACTCCCAGGCTCACCTCAGTCACTGCCGCTGCTGCTGCTGTCTCACCAACTCAATATATTCAAGTACAGCTCTAAGTAAATGTTCTCAATATAAAGTTTAATTTGGCCTTTGTTCCCTTGGCCCAATTTTTGGTACAATTTTCTCAGGCATAGCTCTCTGGCTAATCTTTTCCTTATAAGTTTAGTATTCATTACAGGAATTTAAGTCATTCAAACGTGTTTTAAAAGAAAACAGCTCCTGTGCTGGGGCTATGGTTTACTCAGGGTATTTGCTTTTCAAATGTGCAGATGATGATTATGAAGGGAAACTTATTCCCAGAAGTTGAGAAAGCCTGTGTACTGTGTGTATCTGTCTTGAGTAACAACTGCTTCAGTCTTATTATTCTAAATGAAAAGACATGTCATGCACTGGTCTGTGTTTTACTAAGTTATTTAGTTATTTCTAAACATTTGCAGTTGTAAAGCAGGGAGGAAGTTGACAAGCCATCCTTCAAAGCACCTGGGTATGCCAAGGAAGCCTTTTATAGCATCTATTACTATCATTGTGTGACTGCCCACTTAATTCTAGCTGTTATTAATTTTTGAATGCTCGACTGTGTAGGCTTAAAATTTTGTTTTACAGAATTTTCAGTTTATTGTGTAATGTAAAAACATATTCCTTTAGCAAATTATTCTGGATAAGAATGGAGACAGGAGTCCTGCAGTTTCCCTTGGCTTTAGGATCAGACAGATAGGTGCTGAAATTGCCTTATTAAACTGGGGCTTTATTCCATGCACCAATCTGAGAAGCTTTTGGCCCTCTCTTGTAGCTCGCACTGGAGTAAGTCAACAGTATTTCTGCTCATGGTTTTGTAGTACTGTCCCATCAGATGGGTATGCCACACGGACTAGCCTACCTCCCTCTCAAGAGCTCATCTCTGCACCATGTTGCTTTGTGTTATAGACGTGCTGATGCTGGGTATTTCCAGCTAAAACAGGAAGGCACACTTTATACCATATAAATGGATTATTTGTTAGAAGCAATAAATTCCCTGGACTAGGTTTTTTATCAGAAAAATTGAAAAACTGTCTGGGACCCCTTTAGTCTCTTGATCAAATTGCCTTTCTTCATGGCACAATAAGAAGAGGTATAGAAAAAAATAGAGCAAATAGAAAGATACACCTAACAGCTGTGACTAACAAAAGGAATATATTTCATTGTATAGTATTGCTGCTGAAATTTTCTCCATTCATAGAATAAAAGGGGGAGAAACCCAGACCACAATACACTGTAAATTACTCAATGAAATTAACGTACACTATGTGCAGACTTTCTTTTCAGTCTTTTCAAAATGGGAGCTGCCAAAGATTCATGAAACTGTCATGGTCATAAATTATTTAGCAGATCTGCTACACTCTTCTTGAAAGAAATATACTGGGATCCATAGCAATTTGTTGAGTTTTTAATATCTGTTTCCTTCTTCCAATTGCATATAGAACAGTTGGCCTCCATCAGAAACAAAGTCATAAATAACATCTGTTTCTGAATTAGGAAAGAATAAGGGGGGTGTGTGTATATATTTCTGTCATTACTCGTCCTCCACAGAATAGTAATACTGCATTGCTGTGTGTAGGTGACAGAATCATCTACAGTGTGATTTGACATGCAAAGGATACTGTGTTTCTGTGGTTAAATATTTCAGTGCCAGTGGGAGTTCTTTTGGATTACCCCCCTCTCAGGGCTTTACCTTTAAGTTCTTGTCAATAATCACGGAGAAAATGTTTGTTACATGACCCTGAATCAGCAAAAGCTTTAGGTAAACCTTTAGGTCTTGCTTGCAGGTTAGGCTTAGTCAGTGACTGTATGAATTCTACTAACTTATTCTCATCTCTATGAATTTCCTCCTTTCTTCTCTGAGGTTTGGCTGCCTGCTCCTCGGTACATGTCTTTCCAGCTCAGCATGAACTTCTCAAGGCCATCTCTTGCCTGCCACATCTCACCTTCTCCCAACATGTTTCTCCCTGAACAGTCAGTAGCACCCCAAGCCAAGGGTCCTCCATCATAAGTAAAACCATAGGTAACATAGTTCCTCTCCCAGGGCTTTTCACCTCACTTTTCCACAAGAAACAATTGTAAACAAAAATAATGAAAAAGACAAAATATCTGTCCTGTGGCTTTGCTGCCTTTTCCCTGTATTGTCTTCTAAAAGACTTTGTATTACTCCCTCTCCTGACTGAATGGCTAAGAAAAATGCTCAGAGAGCACAACAGTGAAGCTCTGTATCTTTCTTCAAGCGTGTTTTTTCTCAGGCTACACCTGAAGGTAGAGACAAGTCCTAATTAAAAGTATATTATAGGTTCGGTTATAGAAATGTACTAATTTTAATACTTTTTTTATTATATTTACTGAAGATTATAACAAAATTGCCTTCTGCCCAGGTGTTACGGCATCAAGCTATTATATGATTGATTCCCATTATTTCCTCAGAGTTGGAGATTGCAATGCAACAAGTTGTATCTTCTCTGTGATGAGGTACCTGGTTTTAGTCGTGTGTATATCACACTGGAGTTGAGGTTCTTGTGTTTTATGAGGTGTTTAGATAAAAGCAGGAAAAAGCCTCTTGCTGCCACACTTTTTCACTTAGTTTTCCCCATGAATAATGCTATTGTGCTCTTTTTAAATGTGGAACATGCTCATTTTAAACATGGAAACATAAGGATTTGAAACTGAAGTTTGAAATTATTACAGGGGCAACATAACACCATCCCACATACCACAAATACAAGATAATACGAGGGGTTTTCAACATTGTCTTGAGTTTTTGCTTTTAGGTTTCTTTCTGTGGTGTACTGTATTGTCCTGGACTTTTTGCACAGACTTGTTTATAACCCATAGTAAAACGTATCTGTACACACAAAGACATAAGTAAAGATTGGTGTGACATATTGGAGATTCATTAAAATAAAACTTTAACTCAGGCTTTAAAGATTCTGCTCAGAAGGTCTATCCTGTTAAGAGAAATAGCAACACTGCACACTCCAGTTTGTGTGTACAAATCTAATTACAGCAGACACACCGGGTGGGCTCCACAAACTGCTAGCATCTCACTTGTCAGCACATGTGATTTTCCTCTGAGCTATCTTTGTTTGGGAAGAATCAACTCTTGGAATAATCACAGGACTGAAATACTGATGCTCTTTTTTTCCTAGTTCTCATAACAGTAAGAAAACTTGTCCCTTAAAAGATCTCCCCCAAAAGTACTTGTTAAAAAAACAGTGAACTTTTGCAATTTGAGTCATAATTTTTTCATGGAGGACAAGGCTGGGACAAGCAGTTGTGAGGAACCAACTTATCTTCACCCAAGATCTTATTCTCTTGTTAGAAATGTGTATTTTGGTAGATTTTCTGTGGAAAAGGCTATTTTTCCTAGTTAATATGCACACAACTCTTCCTGGTAGCTGTGCAACACCAGCTTTATAGTCCATGTGAAGAGCACCTCAAAGCTGCTAAGCATTCCTGTAGGTTTCATAAGCTTCACACATTTTTATTTGCAGTTGCTGTGCTGCTAAAGTGTCCATGGAGCTGTTTATTGCTTATGAACTATTTCTTCATGCATGCACATGTGTTCTTTTCTTTATGTCAGAGTGCTTCAAAATACCAAATCCCAGTTTTCTGTCTTGTTAAGTTTTTATAGGCCAATATCTTTCAGTAGCATAACAGAAGCTGATAAGACCTTGTGAGGATTCCAGGAGGGTTATTCACACACTTACAAGCCACCACGATCCTCTCATTTCTACTAAATGTAATTTCACAGTTTTTCACACTTGTAAGTATAAATACTTCTGCCTACCTCATTGTTTATAAGAAAATGCACATCTTGTCACAATAGGCAAAACTACAAAGACAAGATCTTTCATAATGGGGCATGGAGATCACATGGATTTTTCCCCTTTCCCTAATTTTGCCTTTTTTCACTTCTGCTTCCTGCTTTGCATCAGCTTATTGAAAGCATAGAGTTATAGACAGGGTAGGTGAGGGGACTGAACTGGTCTTGCTGGTTATTTATACAGGATTGTGACACTGTAGATAAAATAAATCATAATGTTTATCCTAGAAATGGACCAAATGCCATGTGTTCACTGGAACATCTGTGAATTTGGCTTGACGACAAGTCCCAGAGCAAGACATTAAAGTCAACATTTTGTTCTTGCAGCTTAGTAGTGGTGATGTGAGTTTAATCAGATTAATGATAAGAGGAATAAAATTTAATAAGGAAAAAAACCACAAATGCAAGCCTAAAATATGAAACTGAATTTTCCTTACGAAAGTTAGCATGCAGGTTGAATAACAAAACAGAGAAGTTATTATTAGCTTGCTTTCTGATCTTTTGAGCTAAACCAAAAAAAGAAATGGAACAGATTGTGTGTGTTTAGAGGTTAAATATCTGGTTTCTGCTGGTTTTGTAATGTTTACAAAATTCAGAGATAGGAGATCAACACCATTGTGCTTTGGGAGACACATCACATTGTTGCTCTGAGGAAAAGATTTTATTTATTATAGGGAAATTGATTCATTCTGTAACAGTCTAGAGATTTGTGTATGTTACTGTTGCTTAATGATTTAGCAACATTTCTCAATTGTATATGGAATATAATGCTAGGACTGGTAAGTTTTATAAAGATTGCTTCAAGGTGGAATTGTTAGAGGTAATACCTTTCCTTGCATCCCATTCCTCATACTTTCCTGGTGATGTGCATCCTGTAAGAATAATTCTGATTTTTCTGTGCCAAAGCAGAACTGATTCCTCTTTATCTATAATTATTTCATTCTTGCAAATCTATATGTTGATTTCTACTTAAGTGAACAGATTGCAAAGGAGAAAGGTGTCTGTCTAAACATTCATAGCAGTGGACTGTTAATTTGTTCTTCTATTTTTATGAGTACAAGATCCATTGTAAAGTTCTCTCCACTGTGAGATGAAGGCATAGCCCAGGAATCCAACAACTGCATAAGCCGAAACTTTATCTTAGAGGTTCTTGCTCTTTTACCTTGCAGTTTTAACCATCATAAATCATTTACAGGCCATTTTCAGTAACAGTGAGCATCTAGAAATCCAGTCATTGCTAGTGGGAGTTGCAGGTACTCAGCATACTTGACAGTCCTCAACCTCTGTCTCTGTTTTGTCTACTGTTAAATGGGGACAGTAGCTTCTTCAGAGGGTTGCCATGAGAGTAATTAGTTATGAACTGTAAAGCATTCTGAAGAGCAAAATGGCTAAACAGTGTTGTTGCACCATTTTCATGTTCAATGAATTTCAGCAAAATCACCTCTTGTTTTTGTAAATACTTATTAAATACGAAGTGTGAAAAACAACTATTCCTAATTTTGTTACAGTGCTTGGAAAGATCATTATTGGTTAGTGTACCTCAAACAAATGCTTTATAGGTTTCTATGTAATTGTGAAGACGATTGGGAAACACTACAAAAACAATCTTGTTTTCTAGCTCAAGATTTTTGTATGGTCCATTTGCTGTGATTCCCATGAAGATAAAGAAGGCAGTTTCAATCCTGAGGCTTTTAACCCTCAAATGCCAAAATAAACAAAATAATTTAAATATACTTATGCTTATTTTTGGTAGACATTTTTAATGCAGCATCAATTGCCCATATCCAGTTGCTGAAAATCTTAAGCAACTACTAGATTTTGTAGCACTTTAAAAAGACCAAATGTGCAATAAAATATCATGGCCTTAGTCCATGGACACACTGTTTGTGTATATAGCAAAAAGCAATACACATGAAAAAACTGATCAGTCCATTGCTCCCATTAACTCTATATAGCTCTGAGAAGTTGAAGAATCACTTTCTCCCCTCTTCTTGGTTTTTTATTTTTATCTGAGTTCCAAACTGTGGATGAAATGGGGAGGGAGGGTTAGAAAGACCAGGAGTGTGCCATCAGCAACTCCATTTAGACAAATGAGATCATGATCACTCCAGCATCCCAAAGGGAACCTGGAGTGGTAAACAAGAGCTTCAGAAAAAGAGAGTTTGGGGTAAAGCAAGAGAACATCTATTCACATGTAGATGACTAGAAAGCTAGCTGCAACTGCGTCTCCTCTGTAAACAAAGAAAATTAAAAGAAAAGAAGTGAGACACTGCCACAAAGAATAATGCCTACAAACACGGAACAAGAGATAAAGCTGTCAGATTGAATCCTATGATGCCAGACAGATTAAGACTAGAGATGTTTTTTTTTTTTCAGCCAAGATAAGTCAGAAGAAGCAATAGTAGATACATTTAAAAGTCAAAGATCTCTAGCATTCACTTGTATTTTAGAAACAGCAAAAGTTACCTAATTAAAGATCACTTGTGGCACATCATAACAAAACAGAGGAATGGACGCGAAGAGAATAATATTTAATCCAGGCATTAAAGCATGTGGGCCCAGTGAACAACTTAAATACACAGTGTTGAGATAAGTGACAACCCACATTCGTGGGCGAGCATCCTGTGCATGTCCTGTGGGGTGCAGCACGGAAAGGCAAGACAGAAAGAGCAATGGAGAGTGTTACAAATCACAGAGAGCTTCCTTTCTGAATGCTACATGTTATCCTAGGAAGAATACAGTGCATTTGTATGTCTTATTTTTCCTTTTAATTGTTTTTTATTATATCAGTGATTGTACAATTGGGAATGGAGGGCGTTGCATTGTTGTTTTATGTTAGGCTGAATTATGCCAAAAGTGCAGCCTAATCTACCTTTCATTAGTCATAAGAATACATGCTGTGGAGATACTGATGTCCTAGTCATGGGAAAAGTTTCAGAGAGTATACCAGAAGGTGTGGAAATTTGTTAAGGAGGATAGATGGCTCATCTATATCAATTTCCCAGAGCACATTCTTGAAATTGTAATTAGTGTGCTCTCTCCTACATGGAATAAATCAAGTAGTGTTCTGGAAGCTGCTGATAAGGGATAGTTGCTTCTTTTCAGCATTGTTTTTGTTAATGTTAAATCACTGGACATCAAGTTTACCTGACAAGGTTTTCATCTTGATACTACTGTTTTTACCAGGTGTATGATACCCATCCTTTGCAAGATTCAGGTTCTTTCCTCAGTTCTTTCACTAGAACTAAAGGGACACCATGGGTTGCTGGGAATTGCTGAGAATGATCACCAGTCCACCCCAGAATTTTTCTAGTCAACACTGAAACAAGCAATGGAGAGATGCATTTGCTATAAAATATACCCCACTTCATTGTGAGTGTGAAAATGGGTGGTGTTTTGGTTAGATTCTGGCTCTTGTAGTATACAAGTTTCTGTTTCTGAAGATAGGCTCAAACTTTAGCACTTTACATGTAAGAACTTAAGAGTAAGGAATCAAAACCATGCATTAGTATTCCATAACTTCATACTTCATTGATATCAAAACCAGTTGGCCTTAGTTTCCTTAAGTACACAAGGTCATAATCCAGAAATCAAGGGAAGCACATTTGTAACTCAAAGAGTAAATTGTCAATTTTCTATAGACAAAGGAGAAAAATGCTTTTTCTTGAAATGTCATTAAGTTCTGCTGATTACTTTTGATTTACTTCTCTCTCCACGGTGCTATTGTCTGAAAGCATTTACCTTCAGATGCTGCAGGCACAGCTGTGCTGGTAGCTGCCTGTTGGAATGCATCACAGTCCACCAGAAGAGCTTTGGAAATCCATTTCCTATGTATATATATGAATATATTCATTTTTCAGTACATAAAGGTAACTGAGATGATTGCAAAAAAAGAAAAATGTGCATCTGCTTTTTTATAGCACAAAAAGGGACTTCCTGCAGAAGTTGCACCCACGTATTATGCAAACTAGCCATGTAAACACATGATTGCTGTGTATCTGTGCCTTAAGGCAGGAGTTCACCAGCTTTGCCATAACTTAGCAAGATGTGTATGCTTAGTTTGCATGAAGCCTGAATGCTAAACATTATTTAAATGGTTGTTTCTCAATGAATTTGTGGTTTAAAAAGTGTGTCACTTGCCAATCTACCTCTGCTAAATTAACATTTCTAAATTTAAAAAGAAAACAACAAAAGCTCCTGATTTTTCATTATTCTGGAGTAGATAGATTATTTTTTTTTTACTGAAATAAACACACTGGCTTTTTTTATCTGTAGAGACACTCTGAAAGGTCAAAACAAGTTTCAGCTACTTTGATGAATCTTTTTGGTGAATTCATGAAGGTAATGCAAAAATCACCACTGCTTAGAGGATATATGGCAATTTATATAAATTACTGTTCCAAGATAAGCCACAGCTGGTCTAGCACCAGTGGCAAGTTTGATGTCAGAGAATAATCACATCTCTCATTATGTCCTGTATCTTCTTACCTTCATATTATGCTATTCTGTTAAACAAAGTACCCCTTAGGGCTGTTTATCCCTAGATAATAGTCTCTACTGTTAAGTACTACTTCATCAAAATGTTTCTTTCTGATGATGTCTTACTGTAATATATCATGGAAGTGACAACTAATATATTACATGATAAAGTAAACTATCCCCTGGGCAAGGTAGCAGGATGATCAATTATGTTAATGTGTTATTCCCATTAGATTATCATCAGTCAGATGATGATTTAGTATGATATATCATCAAAAAAGGATAATCTAATAGTGTATTACTCAAAACTTTATGCAACCTGGGGAATACAAGGAATAAACTCAACTGGCTCATAGGACAAAAGGTATCCCTGTGCCACAATTCATGAACAGCCTAAATCAAAATATGTCAAGATACAGAAAAGAATGACAAAAGTCTAGGAAGTGGAATACTAATAAATGGTGCTGTTGTAAAGGTCAGAAGCAGATTCTCAGTGTCTGTAAATGAACATTAGACTAGTATAAACACTAGATACTAAATTGATATTGGTATGGCTGGAACTACCATCATAAGCATCAGTGAGTGTTTTGTCCTGGTAAGCTACTGATGATACTGAAATAGAGACGAACTTGACGTTCAGTGCCCTTTATTCAGATGGTTGACAGAGATTTAGTTGAACATGGATATCTGCAGGAAGGCTCAGCCACATTTCTGTGCCAAACTATTCATCATCAAACAGACGCTTATCCTATTATTCAACAATTTGCATGCTGCCACACTGCAGTGATCTATGGACGATACCAGTATGTCACTAAACCAAACAGAAGTATCAGAGAGACTTTGTTGTGAAGCAACAGCTATCTACTCTCACACGATCATTTCTTTGTAATTTGTTGATGATATGCTTCATCCATGTTTGTGCAGTTATGGTATGATAACACTGTGTTGTACCTCCTGCTGTAACAGGATACTTTCCTTGGGCAGAGGATAGGGAGAAATTTATTTCATGAGAAGCAGATTAATGAAGCCCTGTGTCCTAGGGCTCCATTACATACATCAACTGCATTTTCCTGCCATAGTTATCCTGGTTCTCAGGCATCTTCTGCAGCCTTAACAGCATAATGTCTGATCTTCCTGGAGTCTCCCCATGGCACCTTCACAATACCTCCATCTTCTTGCTATGCTTCACCAGTTTCACTTCCCTGGTAAATCACAGAATCACAGAATCCTAGGGGTTGGAAGGGACCTCGAAAAATCATCCAGTCCAACCCCCCTGCCAGAGCAGGGTCACCTAGAATAAATCACACAGGAACGCATCCAGGCAGGGTTTGAATGTCTCCAGTGAAGGAGACTCCACAACCTCTCTGGGCAGCCTGTTCCAGTGCTCTGGCACTCTCACAGGAAAGAAGTTCTTCCTGATATTCACATGGAACCTCCTGTGCTCCAGTTTGCATCCATTGCCCCTTGTCCTATCATTGGTCATTACTGAAAAAAGCTTGGCTCCATCGTCCTGACCCTCACCCTTTACATATTTGTAAACATGGATGAGGTCACCCCTCAGCCTCCTTTTCTCCAAGCTAAAGAGACCCAGCTCCCTCAGCCTCTCCTCATAAGGGAGATGTTCCATTCCCTTCATCATCTTAGTGGCTCTGCGCTGGACTCTCTCAAGCAGTTCCCTGTCCTTCTTGAACTGTGGGGCCCAGAACTGGACACAATACTCCAGATGTGGCCTCACCAACGCAGAATAGAGGGGGGAGGAGAACCTCTCTTGACCTACTAACCACCCCCTTTCTAATGCACCCCAGGATGCCATTGGCCTTCTTGGCCACAAGGGCACATTGCTGGCTCAGATCCCTCTCGTAAAGCTTAGATCCCCCTCGTATCGTGGTGGTCTCATACAATATCAAGTTACTCATAAGCCCCTTCTACATCCCTATACCTGTCTCCCCAAATGTTTGCCTAGTTTTACAGCTGGGCAAGTGGCAGTGTGTTGTGCCTGACATCGTGCAGCCTGATCAGCCATTGCTTTCTAGCTGCTGGCTGATCCAAAAGAATGGCTGTGTACTGGGCTCTTTCGCCTTTCCATTAGGAGAAATAATGTGATCTCTCTCCTTTGTTTAGATACTGTTTTTCTTTAAATATGTGGGAAATCAGGAAGTGATCAGCTGCCTAAATGTAGACATCCAGTGCCCTCTGAGATGTCATGGGGAACCCGAGATCTCTGCAGAGGACTGGCAGACACAAGACAGTGGGTGACCTGCATTTTCGTAAGACAGCTAGTGAGCAAGTGACTGTGCCTGAAGGGCCTGGAGACACCCTGTTTAGGCCATCTGAACTAGCCTTTGAGGTCTTTCCTGGCTCTACCTTTCTGTCATCCATGCTTCTTGAAACTGCCAGTGGTTCAAAGCTCCTAGAATCATAGAATTGTTTGGGTTGGAAAAGACCTTTAAGATCATCCAATCCAACCATTAACCTAGTACCAAACCATGTCCCTAAGCACCACATCTACATGTCTTTTGTATTTAAAAGGCACGGTGATTCCTAGGCTGGGGCTTGGCTGACAGACAGACATGCCAGCAGTGCAGCTGCAGCTCGTACACTTAATTTCTTTGGAAAAGCAGCAGGGTGGCACTGGGAGTGCTTTGGTCTAGTGCAGGAGAAGCAGCTGTTACCATCCTCTTCTCTGCTGAGCCTCACTGCCAACTCTGACCTTAGCAAGCTGTTCCTTGCCTTCGTCCTGCTCACCCCCAGATGGGAAAGCAGGAGATGGTGCCCAGTATTTGACAGGTCCCTGGCCCCTGTCGTGCTTCTTGACCCATGCTTCCCAACACCCTGGGAATACTTCTGTTACCTTTTTTTTTTCCCCTAAGTGAAATTATTTATTGATGATGAAAGATACGAGATCAAAATCTTTACAAGATAGTGTCATCCTTCCATGGAGCAAACATAAGACCTGCACACACTCACCCGATGATCAGCCACCACTCTCCCAGGGCAGTACTTTTGCAGGTAACAACCTGCCAGTTTATCTCCTTAGTACCTGGTCCTTTTTCTGCTGCTAAAACTTACTAACAGTAGAACTGTTTAGTTCCTTTTGTCAAAGGGTTTAGTCATAAAGACCCTCTATAAATATTGGGGTCATATACAAAGACATAGAAAAGTAGTCATAGAATCAAGAACAAAAACACACATCTTGTGATCCTTCAGATAGCTGTCTACAATTACACCGTCTCTGTCCCGGTGCCTTTCTTTTAATTTAACTTCTTAATTTTCTTTAACTTTCTTTCCCCCAAAATGCTGATAACATGTTACCATCCACTTTTTTCCAGTTACACTGTTATACCAAGTGTCTACATTTTACTTGCAAGTGAACTGAGAGCATAGGAAGGGAGTAATGATCAAACTCAGACAGTCTCAAAGCCTTTTGAGCTCAGCAGCTGGCTCCAAAATGCAAGCAAGTAGCAAATCCCGAGGAGGACTGTAATAAGAAAGTGCTCATGCAATGATGCATTCTCAGTTTTTGTTATTGAGCTTTTAGCGGTCTGTGAGGCAAAGACCTCTTTAAGTCAGAGGTAGGTCTTTTTATATAATATTTTTCATTAAGTTTATTTTTCTGTAAGTTTATCAAGTTACTTTTTGGAGCTGCTTGTATATTTAGAGTCCAGTGCATCCCACAGGAATGTTTCTTTTCAAAGAAAAATAATAATAAAACAGTTTCTGTTAATGTTTTTTAATCTACTACTTGCTGCTTGCATCCGAATGCACCCTGGTTCTATACTCTCCACATATTATCCACTGCATTAAATTCAGGGTTGTATAGACCTTTTTTACTTTCTTTTATACCACACCTTTGAACACTCATCCAGTCTTTTTCTACAGGTCAGTTCGTTTCAGTGTACCCTTTTGGGATGGGGGATCAGGACTGCAATCAGTAAGCAATATGCAGGAATATCCTAGGTTTCAACAGTGCCATGCTTCTTTCTTTTCCTGATACTTTTTATCAGCATTTTTTTTTCTCTTTAGTCTGCTTTTGAGCATGGAGTTGATAATGTTCTAGAGCATGTTGCAGATGAAATGTTTTGACACGGTTATGATTTAGCAATGATTCAAAATTTATTAATCGAAGGATTGAATTTTAGCAGAACTTAATCATTAGGCAATATTAAAATTAATAAGCAGTTCAGTAGAATATGTTATTATTAAAATAGCAACCTAATTACAGATTTGAGAGTAACAAGAGTCATACTAACTTATGACAGGGTATCCTTATATAAATGATATATATATATATATATAAGGATATATATGTATTTATATCCTTATATAAACTATGTAAGTACATAAACACAAAACATGAACACACATAGACAGACAGAAATATTTTAATCCAGTGAAATATATAGACACCCACACTCTTGAAAGCTAATGTATAGACACATAGACAGGTAGAGAGATGGGTGGAAGAGGTTAGTCTATAGTTAAAATGTTCATCCTCGAGTATGGAATAAATACTTACAGTGCATGAGCATTCCTCAGCAGGCAGTAATTGAGACTCAAGGAGGATGACTCACCCTGGCCTTCAATCAGCTTTGTCAGCAGATGGTCCTCAAGGTGTTTGTGCCGGAGAGATGTTTCAGCTCAGGGGGGAATGAATTCTGGTCACAGTGCACTGCAATCCAGGAGAGCTCTAAGGGTCTCCCTTAGAATTGCTGTTTATGGGGTCCAAGATGATTGTCTTTTGTCAGGTACTTTTCCATTTCAGTCCAACTTGGATGGTGAAATATTCCAATAATTTCTGCCAGTGGCATAGGCCCAGAACTTGCTAAATTTTGGAGTTCTGGTATCACCTTCCTTTGGGCTACAACCCAGGTGCAGCCATATTAGGCTGTCAGGAGGTGACTGATTGTCACTACTTTTCCAGTTGATGGAAGGGAGAGCCAGAGCCAGATGCATCAAGGAGGTGCCTCAGTGCTCTGGTACATGGCCTTTCACAATCCATACCTGGCTGGCCTCAGGTTGGTGTGGGGCCCGGGGGAGGAGAATCCCACCAAGTACCCAGTGGCCCAAGAGTGAGGGGTGGGGGGGCTGCATTACCACAAGCCTTCTATCTGTTAACCACAAGATCTGCCTTAACCAGTGATAGCTTAGTACAGAGTCCTTCTGTTTTCTTATGTAAAGTTAGGAGCACTTTATTTTATGTGCATCACTATGACACTGAATTTTGTTCCAATTTATCACCTGGCAACTCAGTATCATAAGATTGTTTGGCAAATTTTTGTGGTCACTCATCCTCTTTTCTACCATGAACACCTTTGAATTGCTAGCCCAACTTTACCTATTCACTGTTCAGCCTGTATTGTAGATTCTTTCTACATAGACTGCCGGCAGGACATGAGCGTTGCTCCCTGGGGAATGCCACTCTAAAAACTGACCTTTTCTTTCTGACTTTGTTTCCTATCTTTTGACCAGCTACTTATCCAGGAATTGACTGAAACTTAAGAGAACCGGCAAACTCTATCAGGATAAAATGGGAAGGGACCTCACAAAAATGCGAGCAGAACATTTAATTGATCAATTACTAAGATATTCATTCTCCTCTGCGCTTCCTGACGCAGCTGGAATGAAAACTGAAGCAATGGTACTTGCAGAGTAGCTCAGCCTCATAATAATTCTCATCATCATCATCTGTGTATCTGTGTGTGGCACTGTAACTCTCAAAAGCAAAGCCTGATTTTTATGAAGGTTCTGACTAATTTCTAGAATAAAGTTTTGAAGAAGCCTTAGATAAATAAAATCTAGTGTGGCCCAGAGCAAGCTGTATATGAATTCAGTATCAAGATTCCTACATTCTCTCTAGTACAGCATCCCAAAGAATGGAATATGAAAAGTTATGCTGGAGACAATACCATAGCCACCATAGCCCATATGGTGTTAATTTTGCATTTCATTTTGTCCTCAATTTTCAAATTTCCAGCTGGTTCTGAGTTTTTGTGGGCCATTTCTAATTGCATGGTGTGGGAGGAGTTATGGCAGGGGTTTAGGGACAAGGCAGTAAAGCATGAATGATCTGGGCATTATGGCAGCACAGAGAGAGGCCACTTGATTACCAAAATGTGGGACCAGTTTGCTGTGCATGTCAATGAGATATGCCTGTGGGAATCGCTAGCTGGGAAACTAATGATAGTTACCAACAGGAAGTGTTCAAGCAGTGCATGGTAACAGTTTACTTTTGATCCAATAATAAACAGTTCATGAAGCCCTGGGCAAGTCAGGGCCATCACTTCAGAGGCGAGTCTTCATTGATGCTTTTAAGAAAGTGTAGTGCCTAGTAACATCTTATTTATTTATTTATTTACTTATTTATTTTAATTACTTGGATTTAGATAAATATTTGTATTCAGTAACTTAGTTCTGCTTTAAGAATGGGCTTTGTAGCAAATTCCTATAGAAGCTGTGCAACGTAAGGCATCCTTCAAATAAGCATCTCAGATCAAACCCCTTTCACCTTTTCCATTGACTTCAGTGAGGCTACTTGTGTATGCAAAGTGGATAGACTCAAGATGTGTAGATTGAAGCATTCTGCAGGAGTAACTTTCATGAAATTGGTTACAGCTGTAATGTGAGCAGTGCTGACACAGCTGGCAGATAGCTTGAAATTGATGCTCTTGAAAAAGAGACAGATCTTTGCCATAAAATTTCAACAAAAATGACATTTTTTCCTATCGTTACTGTCCAGTAGTGCTGTAGTTTCTAAACTGGATTTGGTAGACATTCATGGTTCTGATGCTTAATTTCAGAAAAGGAAAGGATTTCTCTCTTATTGAGAGCCAAGCATCCAATACCATAAAATTCACTGGTACATTTTTAATCCTAGGGAAATGCAAAGTCCCACTCTCTAAAAGGTTATGACATTCCTTTGTTCCACCAGTCTCACCATCACCTTTTGAAAGACCAGTCTTACAGAGGCTTTGCAAAATACTCATATTTGTCTCTTTGTACAATTGTCTGGTTCTTACCAGGGCTCTGAGGACACCACCACTCCTTACTGGTCTGCCTGGTCTCTCCTGGGGCTTTCTCCCATCCCTGCCCATGGGCCCAGGGCCCTACTTCAGCTCAGCCTGGGGCCATCAATCCCTGCTCCAGTCACATTGCAACTGGCCAGTCCTGTTGGACTGGGGTTGTTTGAATTTGCTGGGTTCACCTTGGCCTTGGTTTGCTACCTTGCCTTTGCCTGATGTTCACGGGGCTGTCAATAGTGTCCATTGCCATCACCACACTGCTCTGCTGGTCCCCCCAGGCACCATGGGGTGCACCTGGTCCATGAAGGCACCACCCAGACTGTGTGTCTACTGCTGCTGGCTCCCCTACCCTTAGGGAACAGCCCTGCTCTTGCTGCTCTCCGACAGCTCTAGCTGCCTGCAGAGGTGTGTCAGAACAGTTAACTTCTGAAATCTGAATCTCTTTTTTCTGTCTTTCCCTTCTTTCTCTTCACTTCCTCTCTCCTTCTTCTCCCCTTCCTCTTCCAAAACCAGGACACTGAGCTTTCAGCTCTGGGAGAGAGAGACCTCTGCCCATTTCCAACCACAGATGCCTTTTGCTCGATCTCTGAAATGAACTACCTTGTTTGTTTAAAAACTAAACAAATATATGTTCTTAAAATAAATGGGTAAGAAACTTTGGGTCTTTCACTGAGCACCTTGTAGATGAAGGCATCATGGCTGACAAGAAAAGATGTCTGTAGTCCACTTAGGTACACAAACAAGAGGCAATGCTATCAACCACTTGTATTTGATACTTTCCTGTATCTTTGTCGTTGTATAATGTTCTTTAAATTGCACTGTCAAGAAAACATGAATGCAGGACAGATGTAAGTGGTCAGAAATATTCACTATCATTTCTCTCATGTGGATTTTGAGAGCCAAAGCTATGCATTTTTATCAGTCTTTTTATTATCTTTCAACTCAAGTGAAGATCAATGCCTCAGAACAGTCAAGGGACTGCATGTTGAAGTGTTTTGTTTCAAAGGAAATGCTACTATTGGTACTACTGAGAATCCCAGGTGTTGAAGAGAGCATTCCTGATTTTGTAATTCTTCAATTTTTAGCAAAGTAATATTTTAATTCTTTACTTTTTGAACTAAAATATGATAGGGTAGGATATATCTGTTTTTCTGGAGTTATTGTGTGTATGTACACCACTAATCTATCTATCCATGCTACTGATGACCTTTAGGAAGACAAAATGACAGGTGGAATATTTTGGAGAAGCATCCCACCAATGTTAATGCCAGTTAACATGAAGCATCTCTGATGATCTGCGGACAAATGCTTCATCTTGACTGTTTTAGTTCTGCCCTGATTCTTTCCATTTATCAACAGCTTTCCATTTATCAACAGCTTTCCCCCTTTTTGAAGATAAAAATGCATGTATACCATAGGGGTTAATATTCCCTAAAATGACATATTGTCAGAATCATAAATAACTTGTTCTGCAAAATTGGATAGCTAACTTAGAAGGGGGAAAGTGAAGTTCCACATATTTAACTTTAATCAGGGTATTTGAAAGAAAATGTATATTTTCCCAGAGATTAAAAGAAAACCCAGTCTTTTTGAAAATCAGGGGGGTTTGTTCATTTCAGTTCTGAGGGATATGAAAGACTGGTAGAACTGACTGGAATTGGGCATAATTAGAGCAAATTCTGAAATGCTTTTTTAGAGCAATTTTGTTATCTTGACATGTAGTTTCTCTGACATTCCAATAGACACTAGAGAAGACTGTTGATAATACTGACTAGTTCTAAATTATGATTTGAGGGTGCTAAATTCTGACTATTTGTAACTTAGTACATGAAAAATTTGATTCATGTGCTCAAATGAAAGCATCACTCCAGTAAAGTGGCATAAGGCTTTTGTACAGAATGATGAATTATGTCCAATATTTAAAACTAACCTCTCTTGTTACTTTTGTCTCTCTTCACTCTGAAGTTCTTTTTTTTTTTCCCCATTTCTGTCATTTGGAGTGGAGAAAAGGACAGATACTACACTTGTGTCATGGAAAATCATTGCACAATTCAGTAACATTGTATGTAAAGGAACAGTAACTGACAGATGCATCGGAATTACTGTGCCAGATTAGACTAATGGTGCACACAGTTCAGTACCTTTTGTCCCAGCAATAGACAGTTCTAGATGTCTGTGCATCTAGAACTGATAGGTTTGCACCTCAGCATTTACTATAACTGCAGCCAGCTCTGTGACAGTTCCTTTGTGGTGTCTGTCACTCAAGGAAAATACAGAACAGGCTTTAAACAGGGACAGGCATTGTTTCACATCACTGCTAGGTCTGGGACATCATGAGTCTGATGCACTCTGCTTCTGGCTGCCTATGCGTATCACTGTCTTAGCACATCCAGCAGGAGCTCATACATCTTACCTTCAGTATTCTATCTAAGGCTGTCAGCAGTATCACGCCTCACTTTAATTAGCTAGTGGGGCATGCCAAAAGTTCTGGGCATCTAACAGGCTTCCTTCTTTGCTTCCGTGCCCTCTCTGTCACTTTTCACATCACGCATTTTGAGCTCGCTGGTACATCCCCACCTTCACCTTGGTAGAAACATGGACTGTAGCTGCCAGTTACATTGTCCTGCTGAAGTTTTAAAAGATGTTTAAATATTTAATTAAAGAAACTGTTAATT
This sequence comes from Aegotheles bennettii, assembly GCA_013398125.1. Taxonomy (NCBI): domain Eukaryota; kingdom Metazoa; phylum Chordata; class Aves; order Caprimulgiformes; family Aegothelidae; genus Aegotheles; species Aegotheles bennettii. The sequence continues at coordinate 319,948 of VZRW01012056.1, forward strand.
ACTCTTGTTTTTTAAAAGGATTTAGTATCATGTAAAAAAAGTTAAAAAAATAAAATGGGAGATGGCAGAAATGCAGTTGTGGCCTGTTGGACCATAGACAATGTCAGTGTCACTTGACAGGGTCTTCTCACGTAACAGATCATAAGCACTTCTTTTGTTGTAAGCTCAAAGTAGAGATGGCATTTTGGGAAGACTGTCTCTCATGCATAACTTGAGGTAAAGAATGAGGCATTCTGCAACACGTAGTTCCAATTCTGTCTTTAAATGTGTGGTGAGCTCTGCTGTTGCCAACTCTGTGGGGAAAGCGAGCATGTGTGTGGGTGCAGGTGAGTGAGGAGGTAAATTTTATTTCAAGGGCTGATCTCTAAACAGTTCTACAAGCTAAGCAATGTGAGCCTAACATTCTAATTCCAAGGGGACTCTTGACACTGCATAGCAAAATTGCTTGTTAAATTACAATCAAGAAAAAAATCAGGAGTTAGACACTATTCAGCTGGCAGCATACAAAAAAAAGGCTGAATTCTAATTATATGAATAGCAATGTTAATATTCTTTTACTATGTGGAAATAAAATTAGCTTATCACTGATGTTATTATTAATGTATGAGATGAGGCAAAAAACACAATTTGGTTCCTACGACCCCTTCTGCCCCTTCCCCCACCCTGCAAAAGAGAATAACCTAAAAGCAAAATGGGCTTGCATAAGGGCTTTCTGACACAGGGAGCTGTGACAGGTTTCATCACTATAGTAGTAAAATATAGATGATTTATAAGTTATCTTAATTTGAAAGTGGAGCATTGTATAAACAGTAAGTATTGCATTTATTATTTTCCCAGTCAGATCAGAATGTAAGAAGCCATGTCCAATATCAGTAATACTGTTTATCACTCTAACCAGAAACGGGAACTATATTTTCAGCTACTCTAAACCTTATGTCTGCTTTTATTACTCATGAGCAGCTATTACTGCTGTTCAGCCATATACGTCTCTTAAGGTTGTCATATTGCAATTTCTGCCTTTTGAATGGCTTTCAAATAAATAAAACAGCTTTTTTTTGCATAAAAAGATATTCTGCAAACATAATTAAGTACAGAAATCTGCATTTTTATGAATATAACTTCATACATAAGATGAATTCATCGTAAAAAATTTTAGAGGTTTTTCTTCACTTTGTCATTAGAGCTAGCAGAAAAGAATTTTATTCTACAGTACAACACTGAACACATCTTGTGCCCTTGAACATGAACTGCCCTGAATTTTGTTAAGACTCTGTTCTCCATTTTCATTTTCACACTCAATGAGCCACTACTGTTTCAGTCTAAAAGGGATCAATCAGTAAAGCTGTATCATAATACTAGTTGTAGAGTCTAATCAGATTCTTTAAAACTCATTTAAATTTAGCCAATAGTCACAAATCTAGCTGCAAATGCTGCTAGAGATGTGACCTCTTTTTGAATATATTTGGGGAATACATAATCAGATTTATGAAAGGAATACACTTTTAAAAATAATTTTCTTATTATGTTATCCATATTATGTTAGAGATATTAAAATTAAAATCTATAAATAGCCAAATGCCTTTTGTTTTCATGTATAGATTTGTTTTTCCCTAAAACTAGATATTTAATTATTAACGTAAGACTTTTCATTAAAATTCAAAAACTAATAAATTATTAACAAAACTCTCCAATTAGAAATGTATGCTCATAGTAAATTTGTTGATTCATCAGTTTGTCTTGATAAACAAAGTGTTACAGTAACAAAACCATCTAAACTGGTATGCTTTTTTCCCTGTCATCTCCTGAGATCTGTGATAAGGAAAGAAATACGGCATTTTTTTCTTTTGCATTGTCCCTCAAATGCTGGTGCAGCACTCCAGAAAGTATCTTGAGTGGACATAAAGCAAAAGCCATCCAGGGAGATTGCTTGGTAAGATGAGATCAGACAGTGAACTCTTGTGTTGGAACAAGTGTCTCACCTTCTACATCATTTGTCAGCCAGGACTGATATGCTGCAGATGAGGAAGGGCTTTTAGGGCCATGTCTCTTATGACACAGATCAGCAGGAATGTAATTTACCTTTTTTTAAGAGTGCATCTGTCCAGGTCCAAAGGAGGAGTTAGATCAAACACAGTAGGAACCTGAATGTGCACAAGTCCATGGGACCTGATGGGATACATCCTTGGGTCCTGAGGGAACTGGTGGATGAAGTTGCTAAGCCATTATCCATCATATTTGAGAAGTCGTGGGAGTCTGGTGAAGTTCTCACTGACTGGAAAAGGGGAAACATAACCCCTATTTTTAAAAAGGGACAGAAAGAAAACCCAGGGAACTACAGGCCAGTAAGTCTCACCTCTGTGTCTGGTACAATCATGGAGCAGATCCTCCTGGAAACTATGCTAAGGCACATGGAAAACAAGAAGGTGATTGGTGACAGCCAATATGGCTTCACTAGGGGCAAATAGTGTGTGATGAATTTGGTGGCCTTCTGTGAAGGGGTTCACAGCTGGTGGATAAAGGAAGAGCAGCTGATATCTACCTGGACTTCTGCAAAGCATTTGATGCTGTCCTGGGTGACATCCTTGTCTCTAAATTAGAGAGGCATGGACTTGATGGATGGATCACTTGGTGGGTAAGGAATTGGCTGGATGGTCGCACTCAAAAAATTGTGGTCAAAAGCTCAATGTCCAAGTGGAAATCTTTGTCGGTGACATGGACAGTGGGATCGGGTGCACTCTCAGCAAGTTTGCTGATGACGCCAAGCTGTGTGGTGTGGTTGACATGTTGGAGGGAAGGGATGGCATCCAGAGGGACCTTGACAGGGTGGAGAGGTGGGCCCATGCAAAACTGCATGAAGTTCAACAAGGCCAAGTTGTGGGTCCCCCTCCCTGGCAGGGTTCAAGGCCAGGTTGGATGGGGGTTTGAGCAACCTGGTCTTGTGGAGGTGTCCCTGCACACGGCAGGGGTATTGGAACTAGATGATCACCATGACTTAGGCAGGAAAATATTGATTATCCCCAAAAATCTGCAGAAGCCAGGGATAGAAGGATGAAATTATGTAAATTTGACAATAAAGTGTTTAAAAATAAAGGGCTAAACCTGATCCTGTAACAAGGATAAGAGCCATAACTGTGTGGTGTGAGGAGATATTTTTAACTATATTCTGCAGTTCGACCCTAAAACTGTCTGTTTCTCAGAGGACACATCCTTTTGGTCAGACAGCCCAGTGTGTAGTGTATATTTGGGGCACTGAATATCTATATCTTCCACTGCCTCAGGAAACTCAGACTCACGTATCCCACCAAAACACCATTGCAACTAGACCATGAGATCAAATGCTCTTACTCAATTTGTTTAGAAAGTTTAAATATTCCCTGGGGAAGAGACAAGAAATAAAGCTGGTCTTCTTTGTCATCCTATTTCTCCATTCTCATACCAAAAATGTTTGTAATTGCTTCCCAAGTGGAAGAGCTGTATTGGGAAGGGACTCAGAGCACCACACCCTGCAGGCTAGGGCAGGCTCAGACATAGCAGCAGGTGGGATGTAAAGTTCTTTGCATCTCTGACTTGCCAGGGGAGTGACCCAGCCACCAGGTGAATAGACCAAGAAAAGGGGCTAGGGGAGGTGCTTGGGTAAAAATACAAAATAAAGCATTACCTTTACCTTACTGCTGCTAAAATCGGTGGGTGGTTTGCCACTGACTTCACTGCCACTTTGCTGAGCAAGCAAAGGCTTTAAAAAAGCAGCTGCAAAAAAATGTCACATACAAAGGACATCTTGGCTACTATCACAACTACCATACAACATAAATGTTAACCATGCATCTTTCATCAGCAAGTGAGGCTCGGTGCTGAGAAGTTAGCTTACTGCCACATCACCACGGACACAAAGCTTTGCTTCTGAACACTTTTTGGTAGAACAAGCATCTTCTCAGTCACTTGAAGTCAGGCCTCAACAGCTCGCAGACAATTTTTTAATACATTCAAAGCAAATTAGCAGAGATCTACATGCTTGTTTTTAACTGTGGCTCTCTTCAATTGCGAAACAGATATTGTAGTTCATTTCTCCTTTTGTTTCTGTCAGAAATATAGCACTGAGCAGGATCTGTTATTGCTTGTTGAAAGAAACTACTGCCAAGTGAGCTCAGCTCTACTGACTGCCTCCTTCTACCATCTAGTGGCACCTTAAGCATACTGCTCTCTCTCTTTACGTGCTGAAAGTGATGTGGAGGATGATAATAAATGTATAGTTTTGAAAAGAGAAATGTAACTGGAGAAGAAATACTTTGTTGTGAAAAGGGAAAATAGTTTTAATACATAAACTGATTATGTGAGAATAGACCAGGTTCAGTAGTATAAATTACTAATCTCAGAGAAATTCTCTATACTGTGGTCTTGTAAAGAGTAATTCAGGTTTGTTGACTGAATTGATGCAGATGGTTTTTTTCCCTGTGGTAGCACTTGGATTTTAAGTTGAAAGCTGCAGAATGGAACAATTCAATATCTTAAGGAAACACCTATTAGAAACACACTTGGTTTGCTATCTACCTGGATATTTAAAGGGCACAACAAAAAATTAGATTATCAAGAGTAAAGAATAATAGAAAGGCTATAGTTTCTTTTCTGCTTTATCAAGTGCTTTCAGTGATCCAATGTGCAATTTTTGCTTCTATTTCATTTAAGGAAAAAGATTAAATGTCAATGTGTTAGGAATTTCAGGCTTGGGATATTTTCAATCAAAAGGCTTATTATGACTTATTATATGACTCTGAACAAACACGAATGACCTAAAATGCTTTCTGGTCTTTGAACTGAGATTTTTTTTTTCATTTTTTTTCCCCACAAAGCGCTGGTTTTGGTGAATCAGACTACAAATTAAACTGAATTCTTATCAAATTCTGAAAAAGGTATATTTCTTCCTTCCCACTTGCAGCAAATTGACAGAAGGCAGCATGTAGAATCTCAGCATCCAGGATTTCTTTTGTTTTCTTTTAAACATTTGCTGTTCTGTATTCTGGTCATATTGATAAGTTGTCAACATGTTTTCCAGGGTGGGAAAATCCCCATAAGGTGGACCGCTCCTGAAGCTATAGCTTACCGGAAGTTCTCCTCAGCAAGCGATGCATGGAGCTATGGGATTGTAATGTGGGAGGTGATGTCCTATGGTGAGAGACCATACTGGGAGATGTCCAACCAGGATGTAAGTATTGCCAAGGACTAATCTGCAAGTTGTTGAAATATTCCTTGAAAATGATTGTCACTCCCTGCCCTGCTTTGCTTTCTCATTCACTTCCTAGACTGGAGCCTCAACTTCTTTAACTCAGCATAACTCTTATCACTTCAATGGGATGGTTAATTTATGAAACCTGAAGATCTGCCCCTTTATACCTAAAACCTTGACTAGATTCCTCCTATGGAGTAAAGATATATCATAAGAAGTCATAGCCAGCTTGCCAGTTCTGATGCTGACTATGTGTGGCTTTCACCCAAATCCCTGGGAATCTGCATCGGATATGCAAGTTGATGCAGTTCTCAGTCAAGCTATAAATCTTGAGGGAATACTAGAACTATTCTGATGATGAAGTTGGCTCATTGTCTCCAGTACAGTCTGACAGTACCCTTCAATGGGCATACATGGTTAAATTCTGAGAGTTAAGCCGCTGTGAGAAATGTATTTGACAATTCTCCTTTCTAAGAATTAAATGCATTCTGTTTTCCTTAAAAACTATGCATTGGCTTAACCACAGTGCAGGACAATAGTCCTCCCTCATAACAAACTTATGTTTTCCTCCTTTTTTGCAAAAGTGGTAGCCAAGTAAGCCTTTCCAATTAAAAAAGAACATTTGTTTCTAGGAAAATTGAAGCCTTGTCCTAGAAAATGAAGCACGCGAAAGGGGAAATGCTTTTTTCTGCACTACAATTTAAATTTTCACTAATTCTCTTGTTTGATAGATCCCCATGACAGCTCAAACTGGTATACTGAGTCTTCACACCAGCCATCAATCCCTATGTCAAAACGCAGAGTATCAGCCAACCCATCTTAACCTCTCTCATATGTGTGCCTAGAATACCTCTGCATTGGTTCTGAAGAGTTGACAAGACTTTTCCCAGATGGCTGTTTTTGTTGCTAAGTTATGCAGCTGTTCAAGTCTGGTTGCTTGTTAAGGCTGATCAGTCATTTGGGGATAAAGATCTGAGAGAGTTTTTCCTCAAAAAAAAATCATTTCAGAATGTTTCAGGAAGAAAAAAAAAAAGCCACCCAAACTAGAAAAGACCATCAGAACTAATAAAACCTTATTTCCTTTAGATTTGTACTCTACAGCCAGTAGTATGATCCTATTTCTCTCCAGCATTTCTCTTGTGAGTTTAGCCCTTGGAATTAGACCACTTCTCCTGTACATCATTCTCCCCTGACAATGTCTACAGCCTCCATCCCCTCTCCACATACTTACCTGCTGTGCTCCTTAATTAACACCAGGTATGGGACAATACACACTGTGCCTGGTTTCGAGCTATGCTTACGTTGATTGACCAGGCAGTGGTGGCTGGTTGCCCATCTGAAGAGAACAAGCAACCACTGAGCTGAGGTAGACCATTTTCTTCAATGGAGACATTATTTTGGTACTATCTGAGCTGTAAACACATCATGGATCTACTGTGAAATAAGCAGATAAGCCCAGTAGGCTCAATTCTGTTTCCCACAGCTAGCAATCAGTTGGCATTTGACATGCCCTAGAGTAACTAAGATCTCCACATGCGGCTGACCAGGATGTGCAGGAGACCCGAGTTCTTCTGGAGCAACAAATGAAGGCTGGGCAGGATACCCTAGGGAGTCTAAAATTAGATACCTGTGCTTAGACAACTGAATTACTTTTTCCCTGGTGCACTGTGTGAAATCATCTGTGTACAGATTTCTCATATATATGTCTCTATGTCCTACAACCAACTCTACCTCTGCCAGCTGCTGATTCCTACACAACTTATTTAATTTCATTCAAGTGGGCCAATGAGTTCAAAGTTAATAAAAGAGGATGAACAGACAGACTCTGACTAACAGTATGAGTACCCCAACTATTTCCTTGCCTGAACTTAGCTCCTGAACTACCATAGCTTGCAAACACCAATTTAAGGCAAAATGCCATTGTTTTCCTTAAAAAAATCCTTTTATAAGATGTGGTGAGTTTAGGAGCTGATTGATAAAGAGTTGGGACATCAGTTCAGCCTTGCAATAGCAGAGGGTGCTACTCTTGAGCTAATCTTCTCTTAAGAAGCACAGCTGAACACTGCCATGGCAATATCAGTCTCTTCATCATTAGTTTGCTGTTGCAAAACCTGATTACTCTGCATGGCATGGAATGCACTTTGTATCAAAATGCAAATATAGACTCAAATTTTCTGCTTTCCCAAACTAATAGAAGCAATGTTTAGGTTCACTGTGAGCCTTCTTTAAAGGGGAGATTGAACAGTAAAAGAAACTGAGAAAAGGGTACTAGCAAATCACAGAATCACACAACAGCTAAGGTTGAGGGACTTTTCAAGATCGTCTGCTCCAGCCCCCTTACTCAAGCAAGGTCAGCTAAAGCATTTTGCTCGGGGCTGTCTCTGATCCAGTTTTGACTGTCTCCAAGGATGGAGACTCTACAACCCCTCTGGGCAACCTGTGCCAGTCACCCACAAAACAGAAAAGTGTTTTCTTAAGTTTTGATGGAATTTCATGGTTTTCAGTTTGTGCCCATTGCCTCTTGTCCACTCAACACTCTGAGTAGTAAGTACAATGTCTGTATGTGCCTTTACAAGGCTCACTGAGCAGTTACTTTTTCCCTTCCATCCCCAGTAGCACTGCCTGGTTGTGGGACCGTGCTAATCCCTTCTGCTGTTGCCCCTGTCAGTTGCCACTGGCACGTTCTCTGAGCCTGTCACGGGCAATAGGATTTTGTCTGGCTTTCCTCACCATACAGTTGGTATTTGGTTTCTCCCTTCCCTCTGCAGCACCCCATTGACAGCTGGTTTGTTTAGAGATTACAGAAGCCCATGAAGCCAGAGATACTTCTGAACAAAGTCAGCTCTGCCATGGTGCCTGGCTTCTGTGCAGTGCCAGTGCTTCCAACTGCAATGTCACCTCTCCATAACTGCCTCTGCCCCTCATCTTGCCACCCTGCTTATCTAACTGCAGGTGATGGGCAGCTGGTAGAGACTGCAGCTCGAGGAGGTGGGGGAAGAGGGTGCTTTTCTGCTGTGTTGTTGTGTCTCCCTGTCCTGCAGTCTTGTGCTACAACAACAGGGAATTTCAGTCTCTACTGCAGTTGAGTGATTTCATCTGGTGTTGGGTTAACTCTATGAGGAATCCACCTGCCATTGTCTCTTTTACTTCTCCTGTAATCATAATCCTTCCCCTTACCCCAGCTCCATTACCAGCCCAGCTCTTGACTGTCCCACTGCTGTTACCACTAACGGGGAATGGGGGGGGAGACTTTCCATCAAGTCCTTTTGGTCCCACTATTCACCTCCTGAGATGAATGTTTGAATGACCTATAGGACCCTCACACAGAGCCCAGGTCACCAGGTGAGAGTAGTGCCCAACACAGACCTTCATTCCGTCTGTCTCTCCCTTTCTTTGAGGCTGGCCTCTGCCTGTTCTCTGCCCTTCTATCACAACCTACAATGTGTCTATTCAAGGCCATGCCAGCAGTAAGAATTCATAAAGAAAACCTTCCATGTTAAAAATTCTCCTACGGAATGTGGACAGCAACATCTAATTACTCTTACACACCAAATACAAGTATCTGTTAATATAAAATAATGATGAGGGCCCCGTGGATGCTACTTATGCTAATGATGCTGACTCCTGGAGCCTTTCCCTGCAGTTCAGCAATGCACAGCACAAAGGACTCCTTCTCTCTGGAGCCCTACCCAGAGGCTTTCAGTGCCAAAATGTTAGGAGTGAGCACCTGTGACCTTCTAAATGCATTTAGTGGCTCTAAATGTCATTGGGAAATTTCAAGTTATTAGACATACTTTAAAGCTTACTTTGCTGGATATTGGGACATACATTTTAGTACAATAAATTACCCTGAATTCACAGGAGCTTATTTTGCAGAAATAATAGCACTTTCCCAAAGGTCAGTGATACATATGGCAGGGAAAGTAACAGAGAGGGACGTGCACTGAACAGATTCATAGAAGACACATTATGCAAACAACTGTTGATAAGGACTTGCATAAGTATAGCTAGAGGTTCTGCTACAGCAAAATATCTGACAACATTAACGTTACAAGGCTTTTGTGCTTTGATCGTAATAAAACTCTTCTCTAGTGAGCAATAAAATAGTTATGGAATTGGGTGGTGTTCTGTAAAGCACCACGAGTTTTCCAAGTATAAACACCACAGAGCCGGGTCTGTTTTTTCACATTCCATCTTACAAATTGCTCTTCTAATTAAACAACTTTGGGAAATTAATTAATTTTTTTAGACCTTGACTAAGTAAGTGATGTTTTGAGTGGCTGCTAGTTAAATGTTCACTTCTTACCTGCACAACATAGAAGCCAATGAAACACACACCCCCCTTCCCAAAGGAAGGCAATGCTGGGAGAGGTGAGCTCCGCGCTGTCTGATGCGGTGCCTGTTTGCCATGTGAACATATCTTCAGCCAGATGAACAGCAAGGCTGAGTTAAGTCTACTGAAGGTCTCTTGTCCGACCCCTTGGTCACAGCAATCAAATCATGAGGAGCCAGCACAGGTAGCAATGAGTCTGAGCTGATGTGAAGAGAAGTGTTAAACTGATACCTGTCACCTAAATAAACCCAGTCTGGTTTTTAGAGACTACAACTGTTTGCAAGTACCCATCAGGTCAGTGCAAGCGGAGGGACCCAACACCTCTGCAAATCTAGCATCCTCTATTTATATTCCTAAGCAGGGATTTGGAAGCTGAACTTTAGGCAACAGAGTTTGAAAATGTCTCTCATAAATTTTTTAATACTGTACACGGTATAACGTAGTGGCTTAAAAAATTTATTAACTTTGAGAAATGTTCTTGTTTAAGTAAATAACCATTTTATTATTGTGGTAAGTCACTTCAGACCTGTGTTGGTGCTGATTAATGCACTTCTTAGATTTGTGAGAGCCACCAGAGGTGTCCATTAATAAGGGCTGCTGCACAGTCTGTCATGTCTTATTGCTTAATTAATAAACATTAGCTAAGATATTGAAATTTCCAAGGAAACTAGTGTACTGATGAACAGATTGTGCCAAGAGCCTGGCGTGCTAATGCTCATGTGAGGAAAGGAGGATTTATATTCCACACATTTGGTTTGTAGAACAGCTGTGAGTGGAGTCTACTGGGACACCTGTTAGAGGCCACTGTATAATTTAGTGCATGTTGGAGAACTACAGTATTAAAAAAAACCCCAAAGCATTAAAAAAAAACCCCACTATTTAATGGATTGTAATCAATATGCAAGAAAACTACTGTTGCAAACAGAATAAAAGTCCTTACACTTATGAAAGTTTCTTGTAAAAATAACTTATCCTAATATAGTTTTTTCAACCCATAGATATCAAAGCACTTGGCAGGCGCCTGGGAAAGGCTCTGTACCGTGAGGTATGAGCAGCTGCCTCTCCCTCCTGGTAGATTTTTCAGATGTCAGGAGGACACAGGGACAACATCCCTCTGGACTTTATTCTGTCTCAGTCTCATTAAAAAATCTGTCAGTTAACTTCTGAAAGCAAAAATCTATGTTACTGTTAATAATGAAGCTATCAGAAAGATTACAGCTCAATTTTCAGATGATATTTTTGCCAATTTCAAATTATTGTGAAACTAAACATGGAGAAGTTTTATGTAGAAGTCAGTAAGATATCTTTCACATAATTTTGGTATCATAATTAATATTTATTATTAACTCTGTCTTCAACCTTTGCAGCTATGTCTAACATCAAACACAAATGTTAAAATGTATTTAACAGACTCCAGTGTTTAATATAACTTGTGTACAAAAATACATAAAAAGAATGGTCCCCTTTATAAACATAAAAGCCTAGGCATTAAAAAGCATGGAAATAATTAGCTATGTTAACTGTAAAAAATATTCCCTTTCCTTTATAGTTTATATTCTCACCTGCCAAAAAGAGTTACCTGTAAAAATGCACCCTGCCCATTTTACTCATGCTTTACTTAATGCTGTCCCACAGGACCTTCTGAAGGGTTTTAAACGTACTCATCGCTGGAAAAAACCCTACAGCCTCTTTATTAGTGTTTGATGGCAGAACAGAACACGATGGCATGCTCCTTCTGATACCCAACAAGTCACAAAACCAGAACTAGAGAGCAGTAATCAGCCTTTTTGTTAGCAGGCTCAGGGCTTCGTATGTATAGAAACTAAGTTAATGTTCCTGTTCTTTCAGGTTGAAATAGATGGGACATTGATTTGCCAATGGGGAAAGAGTTATGCTGATTGCTAGAGCTGTTGCTATATCCTTCTTGTAGATACAGACATTTAGACCCCTTCATGATCAATATGGTGCTTCTTCGACCTTTAAACCAGCAAGGAAAAAGGCATTTAAAATGTTAACGTGTATAATCTTTACATATATAATATATAATTTTATATTACCAAGAAAAATGTAATACTTCTTCCCTTGTAGGTTTATCTAATTCCTCTGTTCAGAGAGAGGTGCCCTGCAAGTAGCAAAGAGGGAGCTGAAATAAATAAGGAACTAAAAAGCTCTAATTCTTCCTTTGAGACTTGATTCCCATCGCAGTATTAGGCACTTATCACATCCTTATTCTTGCTTCTTAGACTCTAAAAATAATACTTGCTTCACAAGGGATACTAATGAGGCAATATTTGCAGTTTATTTTTAAAATGTGCTGGTATTAATGAGAAATTATAATTATCCTAGTACCAGCTGGCATTTCTCTTTATGAACGGTTCCTTTTGAACAAGAAAGGAAACAAAATGCACTGTAACTTCCTTTCCAAAGATATGGTAAAATAGAGCGTGTCAGAGAAAATACAATATCTGGGAAATTGTGGTTGCTTTTGGCTTTTTCCTTAATAATTTATTTCAGAAAAACCTCATCAGCTCTCTATTGTTGTATCAGGCGAGTGATATATGTCTCATAAAAATAGAAAAGCTTTCCCTTAGCCTTAAAAACAAAATACATTTCAGAAATTCATCGTTTGCAACAGCTACAGATAAACCTAAAGACTATGATAACTGCATTTCTGGGCTGTTAAAGACTGCCTCTTCAGCAACAAGTGTCAGCTAAGCCATACCCCACACTGTAACAGGGACCTATGTTTTATGAAGCCACTTTGGAAGGACTGCTTCAGATACATGGGTTTGGACAGTTTTGTCAATAAAATTTCATGCACAAGGGGTTGAATTTCACCCATTCTGAGTCTGTAACAGGAGCAGTCTGGAGGGGGTGATACTCATCATTAGGCAGCAAGGCTTTGGAGGAAATATTTCTCTGGCAATCTGATGGTATTTTTTCCTATAGCAGCCATTTTGGACCAGATTTTGGACCACCGAAGTAAATCCCAGGGAAATAAACAGGTAGCCAGAAAGGCAGGTGGAAGGATTATGTTGACATATCGTTTACTGCTAGATTTCACCTCTCTGTGTGCGTGGCCAGTCCTGTCTTCACAGATGTGATCTGTGAATTCTCACAGGTGCATAAAATTCAGAGATCCCTATGGCAAGTAATGCAGCCTTTGGAGTAGCCTGTACTTCCCAGTGCTGGTGCCAATGAGCCTGAAACTTACCCTGTGCTGATTCTGTTCCCTGGTGCATTGCAAACGTTTGTTTTTCATGCACAGGTCTTTCTGCCAGGGTACAAGAGGGCTATACGCTGCAGGATCAAGTCACCTCACTTTATAAAACTCAGGCACCCAGCTGTGTATAGCTACAAGACTCTTGTTCCATTTTCTACAACGCCATGAAGGGGAGCTAAGGCCCTAATGTAGCTTCATTACTCTTATTTATTTGCATAATGCTTGCAGCATAAGCATTAGGCATTCCCAAACAGAGCCAACATTAATTCAGAATTCAAAAAGAGAACAAGGATATATTCCAGGATAATAAGATTGAATATATTGAAGCTACAGCTAGTGCTATAAAACATTTATTTGCTGTAAACAGTTTAATGTACCCCCTTCCAGCTGCATTAATATGTCTGCAGCATGTACGTACGTCTGTGTGAAAATGATAAATGTCTCCTTACAGCAGAGTGGGTATAAATGCAGTAGGTATGTTTCTCATAAGTGCACTGTGTTATTATAAATATTGTGTGCAATCATTTGTACTTTAGAGAACGTTTAGCATTGGTTGTATTTTTATGTGGAAGGGTTATGTGTGTGTGGTAGGATTAGTCTTTTTCTTTTGTTTTTGATCACTCACTCCTTATCTTACCATTCTTTTATATATAAGAAATCCTGACTATGTCATCCCCACTGCTACCACCACTCATTGCAGAACTTTAACTTTTCCTCTTACTTTTTAAATCTTTCATAGAATGAATCCAGCCAGCTTTTCATGGACCTTACCTACTTTTACTACCTCCTATCACACAGGGCTGATAATGTCATTTTCAGACAATGTTTTTTGTTACCAGTGTTACTAAAACCAAGTCTCCAACTCTGATCAAATGTAATTTTTCATACCTGTGATTTCTCTGTGACATCAGATCTGTTTCTTTCCAAATCCTGACCAAACACATTCTCCACATCTGCTGAATCTGAAAGTTTTACTCACTTTAGGGTATACGGTAACACCATCATTTTATTAACTTTTGGTTAGTCATAAGCAGCTTGGACATCCAGGTGTCTGAGAGAGGCTGTGCAAGATGACGTTGTGCTTTGCTGTAACTGAGTGTGTGGGACATTGCCCGAGCTAATCATACTCTAACAACCAGCAGAAACATATTATCACCAATTACATTTTCCAGAAGCTGCAATGTGAATTTGTAGTGCTTGATTGTATTGTGACATTGTCAGACACTAACACTTTGTCAGGACACAAATATTAGAGCATCCCAGTATGCAGTGGCCATACGAGGTTAGCCTGTGGCCCTGTGACTCCATTCAGTATAACATCAACCTGCAGGCAGATGACAAAGATAGTGCTACTGTTCAGTTCTTTCCTCTCCTGCTCCTTTCTTGCCTGTTTCAAGAGGATGGCCAGAGAGCCTAAAAAATTTCCTGCTGTGTTCCATCTGCCTACAAAATACTTCACATCTCCTCTGGTCACACTCCTTCCAGTCCCGATTCCCTGAGTAAAGCCCCAGCAATGCATAAAGTGAGGGTGACTGTGCCATTAATTGTTATCACTGGTTTCTAATTGCTAACTTTACATTGTCCTTTCAGCATTTAACTCCAATGCTCAGTAATCATGTGCATTGCATTCTTTAGGTTATACTGTCTATTGAAGAAGGCTACAGGCTTCCAGCTCCCATGGGCTGCCCAGCTTCTCTTCACCAACTAATGCTTCACTGCTGGCAAAAGGAGAGGAACCATCGTCCAAAATTTAGTGACATTGTCTGCTTCCTAGACAAACTGATCCGCAATCCGAGCACCCTTCATACCCTAGTGGAGGACATACTTGTGTAAGACTTTTTGGTACTTTTTTTTTGTATAATGAATAGAGGCTATCATTGGATGTTTTAGGGCATTAAGTAGGGGTGGGAGAGAGTTGCAAAGTTCTGAATTCACAAAGTTATGGGGGTTCAAATAACTTTAAGTCCCTTTTGAGGTTTGCTTTATTGTTAATAAGCTGTTGTATAAGGACTTTGTTCTCAAGTCACGCCGATTATATTAGGCATTTTTCTCTTTTTTTTTGTCTGTGCACTCTCAATCTTTAATCTTTGTGAATCTCTTTGTTCCTTTTATTTTTTGTGCTTCTCCTATGTGCTTGTTTTCTCTTTGTAATTTTTTTCTCTATTCAACAGTCTGTCACTCCGTCTGACAGTGCTCAAGGAATTTCTGAACTGCCTTGGAGTAATTTCCTGCAGAAAGTAGTTGTTGTCTCAGCTTGCTAAATCTTTACTTATCTGCAGAAGAATGACAACAGTGATCAAATAAGAGATTATGCTATTACCAGTCCATAACAAATTCTCGATGGTGTTGCCCAAAGTTTTTTCCATTAATAACATTAGAGAAATAAATGCAGCCATGGGAGAAGTAAGGCTGTGGTGGAAGAATGTATCAATTTTTGTAGGCTTATTGAGCCAAGCTGGATATCAGCTGAAACCAGTGAAGGTCCAGATGGCCTCACTCTCTTCATTAGCTGAAATTCACCTTAAGATAAAGGTGCTTTCATGGAGACCTGCTGGATTTCTAAGGGGTTCTCAAGGCCTGAGTGGGTCTTGTTGAGAACCTCAATGAGTTAAGAGGTTTTTTTTTACATGGTTTGGAGGAGGGCTGAGCAACAAGACAAAGACTGATGGTGGTATCTTGCTGTGGGAAAGGCTGAATGGAGACGTTACTAGGAAACTTAAGAGTTAGGGCTGCAGCCATTTCATCTACCACAGACGAGTAGGACTTGTGACATTTCATGCCCATGCACTACAGTTAGTGGCCTCTATGTGTATGTGCATACAAATATACATATGACTTGCTGCTTGTACCTGAGTCAGTTTATTTAGCACCGGAGTAATGCTTTTTTATCTATTTTATTTAAAAACATTACTTAAGATCTAAAAACTTACGCCTGTTTTCTTGCAGTTGAGCTCTTATTGAGCTCACCTAGTTGGGAAAGTTTTTCTGTTCATTTGGGAATGCTTGATGCAGTCAATCTGAGTGATTATTGTGTTATTGTTAACTTCTATAGAATCATACAAGCATAGAGTAATTCCGCTTGTAAGGAACCTTGGTAAATCTTTGATTGAGGTTTGTGCTTAACAGCATTCTCCTGTCCTTCAGCTTCTCTCTCTATGATTACATTTTCTATCATCATATTTTGATAATATGAATGAAAATCAGTGTGTTTAGTGGTTTAATGTATTTGAATATGTGTGGTTGAAACTCGGTATGTTAAGATATTAGGGTGTGTTGCTTCCTATATTTTACTTAAGTTATATTCCATCAGTTAATGCTGGCTGGCTTTTGCTGTCAAAATTTTCATTTTTAATAAATTATATCTTTCTCCTGAAGGGTATCATAAAGCTTTTATAAACAGCAGTGTGCTTTTACTGCATTCTCCTCTTACAGTTTCTCTACACAAAACGTACAAAGTCAATGGAAGTTACGAGCCCTCACCAGTGTGGTACACAACAGAAGACTGGAAATATATGCCCCAAAATTGGCATCTATCTTTTTTTTTTTCCATCTTTGTTTCAGTTGTAATAATATTAGGGGAAAGAACTGAAACAGAAATGTGACTAAATTAGTGTCCTCATTTTTATTTGCTACTCTATATAATTCTACATAAAAGCAGATACAAAATGTTATTCTTTTTGGCTTCTTTTAGGGTTAGTTTTAGGTTTTGAACACTGTAATCAAAGTGGTTTGATTGCATAATGGTATAGCAACAAGGAGCCTTTTGGGATTATTTTTTTTTTTAGATAAAGGTAAAAATAATCTCACAGTGTTGATTGTGTGTAAAAATATTATTTTTAAATAATATGTTAAGCTGTGTTTGTTCTCTACTCTGACTACTGTATTAATGAATCATTATCATCCCAAACACATAAGATCTGTAAAGAAACACTCTGTGGGAACTAAAATAAGAGCAGTGGGAGAGGTCTGTTCCTCAGTTTGTTACTGAGTTGCAGTGCTTTAAGAAAATGTATTGTTTAAGTAGTGCAACTTGACTTGTACGTGACTTGTAAGTTTTAGACAATGTAAATTTAGACACAGTTAAGATCTGACCTTAACAGCATAGGCTCCTCTCAATCCTTCTGCCATTTCATAAAAATAATGTCTACCAGAGTAAATTAAGTGTCATATTTTGTACTATTTTGGTAACCTTTGCATTTTGCTTTTACAGAATGCCAGATTCACCTGGTGAAGTTCCAGAATATCCTTTGTTTGTTTCAGTCAGTGACTGGCTGGACTCCATAAAAATGGGTCAGTATAAAAATAATTTCATGGCAGCAGGTTTCACAACTTTGGATATGGTTTCAAGAATGAGTATTGAGTAAGTACATAATCTATTATCCCTACAGTGATTGATCAATCTGAATTTCTTTGGATGCTCTAGTGACGTAATTCTCGTTACGAATGGAACAATGCTTTCATTTCCTTTCCTACCTAATATAATAATGGACAAATACAGTTTTTTACCAAACCTATGCAGGAGAAAGATGTGATTAAGAGACCCAGAACTGGCAGTTTCATTCTGTTACCTTACCAAACACTGCTAACAAGCAGGCAGACAAAATGTTTCTTGGAGAATCATTTTTGATCTAGACCTGCGAAATCAGTGGCAAAAATCTTTCCTTATTTCGCTGTGAAAATCATCAAGCCCATGTCAGTCCTCACGAATAAGTTGTTCCACACTTTGCTGCCCTTCTTCAACAAGCTCTGATTCCCCTCTATCATTTTTTAAATGAAAACACTGCACTCAGCATATAAGGATTTGGGCAAACTCTGAGTTAATATGGTAGCATAATGATATGTTCTATTTTGTTCTGTGTTCCCTTCCCATTAATTCCTAATCTTTTCTTTAATGCTGAGACTATCTGTATTAATAATGGTAACAGTCAGTTAAGACTCAGTAATTTTACATGTGAGGTTAGAACTGGTTTTCTCCCATGTGTATCACCTTATGTCCACCTACACTGAATTTCACCTGCTGCATTATGGCATAGTCACTCGGTTTTGTAAGATCCTTCTGAAATTCTTCATGGCTGGCCCTTTCCCTTACTGTCCTGAACAATTCAGCTTCACCAACCAACTTCTTCATCTCTGTGCTCACCTGTTTTTTCCAGACCATCTATTGATTTGTTGAACATCAATGTTCGACGTCATCCCAGAGTAGGTCCCTGCAGGTTTCCATTGATGACTACATTGTAAAACCTGACAACTTACTCCTAACCTTCTCTGTCTTTGAACCAGTGATTTAGTCACACAAAGACCTTCTTATGTCATAGCTTCTTATTTTCCTTATAAAGCTTAGACAAGGAATTTTCTCTAAAGCGTTTGGAAATCCAAGTAGAGTGTATCAAATGGGTTGCCTTCATCCCTCTATATGCTGACTCCTCCGTTGGAAACATATAGTTTTATAAAATAGGAATTCCCTTTGCAAAAGGTGTATTGATTCAAGTAGATAATTTATGCAAGCATCAAATAATTCTGTATTTTACTGTAGTTCCTATTATGCCCTGTAATGATTTCAGGCTTAGATCTGTAGTTCCCCGGATGTCCCCTGGAAAATTCTTACTTTGCTTGACACCAGTCTCCATGCCTCAGGCACCAAGAAATTCTTAAGCAAGTGGAACAGAGCCAAAATCTCCCTCTTTCACATCCCTGTTAGTACTACTTCATCCTTGAACTCTTGAAAATTTTGGCTAAATATAGTCTTATTCTGAAGGTGGGTTTGTCCTATAACCTCTCCTGCAGTCACTTCAACTCGGACAGATCCTCTGACAAGTACTCCATAAGGGTTCTGGCATAGGAGTCACTTCAATTTCTTCCACAGTTAATGTCAACTCAAATAATTAGTTTAGTCTTGTGACAGTGACCAGTTTTTCAGTGTTATTTTATACCCAAATAATCAGTAGACTCTACAGACACTTTGGCAGGCTTCTTGTATGCCAGTGAGCTTGCAAAAAGATTTATTATGACTTTTACTCTTGGGTGTGTTTTCATGGTGGTTCCTGAAGTTCTTTTTTAGCCTGCCTTACTGTGCTTTTACAGATAATCTGCCTAAGGTTATCAACCTTTCTACTTTCTTTCTTTAGATACCGCTTCAGCTTTTTTAAAGATTCCTTCTTTCTTCAAATAATCTGTGTTACCCTGGGCCTGCTGGCTTCTTTCTCGGTTTTATCAGGCCTTCCTTGATAAGTGCTATGCATTGTTCCTGCATTTCTAATACCACTTCCCTCTCTAAAGGTTAATTCTTTTAGCTGACTCTTTTTAGCTTCTAAGATGCTCAATACTTTTGCGTAGTCCCCACTGACCTTAAGTGTTATGTATCATACCCCATGTGGATGTTAAGCTCAAGTACATAATAGTTGTTGCTATCCAGTGGCTCTTCGTGTGGAGGATACAGAGGCAGATATCTTGAACTGCAAATCTGAAACTCATAAAGGCCATGCTGCATCCCACAGGCTCCTTTACTAGCTATATCACCAAGCAATATTTGAGGGTATCTAAACAGCCAATGTCTGTGCTACGTCCCAGCATGGGATTTGCACTATTGACAAGGCACACCTGAAGTTTCCTGCCCTCACCACCCCTATGATCTTTCTTAGCATATTGTAGTTGGTGATATTTAGAGAACAATGAAACTGGTGGGTTATGCTGGATGCTGAGGGCTTCATTCTTGCCAAAGACTTCATTCTTGCCAAAGAGTCGGGCTCTGTGCTTGAGCTGCCCCCTCTGGGGTTTGGGTCTAGATGAAATGAAGGGAAACCAGGAGGGAAATCTGGGTTGAGCTGGAAGATTCACTGCTATGCTGATCTTTAGACCATCTCTCAGTACCATTCCCCAAATCATCAGAAGCATAGCCTCTGTTATTTCAGCCTCAGGACAGGAAAAGTGAGTGTATCAGCCCTGTCCCTTTGCAAGTATAACATTTACTGCAAACACATTACTAAAAAGGGGCTATTAGAACACACCTCTTAGGTTCTTCCTTGAGATTTGGAAAAATTACTCTACCGTTACTATCACAACAGGTACCAGTGCTCTAACTAAAAAATCATATTTTTTTTTTCTTAAATGGCTGTCTTTAAGCAAATTTGGAATTGACACGTGCAGAAAACTTCAAGATTTGCAACATTCGTGTGTGTCCCAGCCAGGAAAGTAAACTGTCCCGAAGTAGAGCAATCCATCGTATATCCGTAGCCTCTTCTGTGCAAAAGGCATTACTATACTTGCATCCAAGATGAAACTTTTTGTCTTGCAGTGACATTAGAAGAATTGGAGTTGCACTCATTGGACACCAGAGACGAATAGTCAGCAGTTTACAGACTTTGCGGTTACACATGATGCACATACAGGAGAAAGGATTTCATGTATGAAAGTACTAGAAGCAACTGTGTTTTGTGCCTCAGCATTTCTAAAATGGAAAAATATACTCATTCTTCCCTTCTGCTCTTCCCAACTTCAAGAACTGCAGTCTCCTGTTCATATTATAAAAGTACTTCTATGTTAATGCTTCCAAACTGGAATTTTTAATCACACTGCATAGCTCCTCAACCAGTTATCTGCCGATAAAACCCTGGCCTACTGCAAGACTCTTGCTACACATTGATGAATAACTCAGCATGGATGTGTAACTTTGTATAACAGTATTTGGGAAACTTTCATGAACTTACTTGAAAGTAGTAATCTATTTGGCCTGGTGTGGCTTCTTTATCGATATATTTAGAGTTTGCTGGTAGATAAAAAAAGTATTTGACTTCTTTCATGTTCTGTGACCATGTAACTTCCAATACCAAATGTGCAATCAAGAAGAAATTTGACATAAATATTTATTTTATCTCTTAATTAAATCCAAATGTATGGGTCCTATCAT
Organism: Aegotheles bennettii; assembly: GCA_013398125.1. Classification (NCBI taxonomy): domain Eukaryota; kingdom Metazoa; phylum Chordata; class Aves; order Caprimulgiformes; family Aegothelidae; genus Aegotheles; species Aegotheles bennettii. The sequence goes on from VZRW01012056.1 coordinate 340,628, forward strand.
TATATTACTTTATAATAGTTTAAATGCTGGTAAGCTGGTGCCTCAAAACATTAGCAGTATTTGCAGGAATGACTGATTTTATGTAGCGAGTTTTTATTGTGTGAATAATTGGGAGGACAGTGAGAAAAATCTGTTTGAAATCTTAAGGCCCTTGGTTTTTAATTATTTTAGCACTTGACACTTTTTATGCTTTAAATTTTAGAATAGGTTGGAAAACGTGTTCATTCTTGGGATTCTTCGCCACCCTAGACCTTCTTTTTTATTTTTATTTTTTTAAAATATTCAGCATTTGCTTCTCCTACATGGCATTCACTGGAAAACTGATTGTAATGTTTCCATAACCACGAGTAAAACATGGTTTTCAGCTATATTTGTGGCCGCATAGACTTCAGAAAGCTTTCTGTTCTAAACAATGCAGGCCTCGGCTGCTTGAACTAAACATAATTTCCACCAGTGGTAGTAGACCTTGGAGGGCCAGCCGTCAGTGGGATGACGTGCTTATTCCCATGGGAGCAGGCTGGACTATCTTCATCCTCCAGTTGAGGGCAGTGGCACAACCACCAACTAATGCTGGAAGTTACACGCTGTGGTATTTATTCAGTTATCTTGTACATAGGCAGAAGAGGAGAGGTAGGACAGCAGTGTAATAATATGTTGCCTTGAGTCTACTTCTGACTGCTTTTAGAAGTAAAAAGCAGACTGCTGAAATGGAGCTCTGGTTATTACGGGCTAGATCTTCATTTAGTCCATATACCTAAATGACATCAAAGACAATTACCTTTACAGCTCTTCAATAGCCATATTTACATGCAAGACAATGGCTGCAAAGGCCTCACATAATATTTGTACCTCTCGAAGACTTACAGCTTTCATGTTTTATTCAGACAACTTACACAGACGTGCTGGGCTACATTTGCAAACTTTTGCATGGGATATGCGCTGCTGGGAACCAGGGAATAAGCGCATGTCTGCATGCTGCAGGAGTCGCGCAGATCTACGTGCATGTCACATGTAAACTGGGTGCAGCTGCTCTTGTTGATTTATACATAGTTTGGAGGCCGTCTTTGAGTTATGTGGCATTCCAATATACTCAAGCATTACAGCTCTTCTGTTAAAAAGTGCATTTGGATCATTTGTATAATAGATGTGTATATCAAAATGAACAAACTACTTTATGTAATCATAATTATATTTGCTGCTTAATTTACAGCTTGTACATCAAAGTGTATTTCCTAACTCTTGGAAAATGCTGCCATGATATACTGGTGGCAAAGAAGGCAAATCAGAAAGCAACTCAGAAAAGATTATGCTTCTAACCAGTTCACAGAGTAAGACACACTAGGCCTGGTTCACTGTTGTCACTTTATGTTGGAATAACTGCATTCATTTAAGTGGGATAGCAGTAGTGCACTAAGTAAATTTTCCTTTCTTTCATTAAAAAACAGATTTAACTGAGGAACAAGCTTTCTAAAGATTACAATTCACCAACATTCTACAATGCCAGTTTGATGAGTTTGCTTAAAGAAGGGCAGTAGCAGTCCTAGCTACAAAGGTAATTTTGCCAGTGTGGGTAGTCCCACTGAACTCAGTAGGACTGTATAAGGAGATGCATTTCACAGGATCACAAGCCTTCAGTAGGAAAAAAAGGTTTGTTATTTTCTGTGACTGTCACTTGAAAAATTCTGCCCCAATTCCACATCTGAACAATTTTTTGGTAAAGGTTTTCTTATGGAAAGAAAATCATACTTACCTGAAGCCTTTTAAAAAATACTGTAATCACTGAGTAATTTAAAAGTTGATTTTTCCTTTATCATTTTGTTATCAATTTTGCCTGTCATTTCTTCCGTGGCCAACAACATGACATCTGTGGAATGAGCCTCTCACAATTAAATACATTACTGAGGAGGTACGAGTCTGTTATTTGTTAAAGGGGTTTCAAAATTACTCATAACTAATCCAAACCATTTATGTGTGCACTTTTAAATTCTCCTTTGCACATGTATTCATTCCTGGTAGTGTGGACGCAGAGTGGTATGTTACATGCACACAAGCTGGATATATTTCATGGAAATTAATTTCCAAATTTATCACACTACTGAAAATATATTTTAAATAGAAAAAAAATATAACATTATTAAAACATTTATTGATCAGATATATTTTTTTATATAAACAAGAGTTTGGGTAACCAGAAAGAACGAGGGATTCTTTGGGTGAGGACACTTATTAAAAGCATTGTAAATCCAGGATTTTGTGGGTTTATATGGCTTCGTTTTCTGTTCCTGTTGTGGTACAGTTTGATACTTTAATCAATCAAATTTGCATTTTCCCTGTTTTGGAAATATTTTACTTGCTCTCGCTTTGATTCCAAGCTCATGTTTTGGGTTATTGGTTTTTTTGCCCCTATTTTTTTCACTTAAAACAAACAAAAAACCACAGGTGTTATTTGTCAAATGTGAGCTCAATTCTGTGCAGGCCACAAATACATATACAAAATTAGAGTAACTTTCTTTTTCACAGGGGATACTTTCTTCAGGTGAAAATCAGCTCTATTTAGTTATTCTGCATATTGCAGTGTGCAGTTAGTTTAAATTTAACAAATTTAAGCAAAAACAGTAGGCTGTTTTTGAGAATGTGGCCCACATTGCAGAGTGCTGCTTGGCTAAAAGTACTCACTGGAAGTTCAAAAAATAAAGTGTTCATGAAAAAAAAAAAACAAAACACCAAAAAAACCCCAAACCCAAAAAGCATTACAATGAGGACATAAGGAAATAGTTCTAAGTTATTTACAAGTAACATCCATGTGTAGGTTTTTCTCACAGATCTGATTGTCACTAATCTAGAATAACATCCATCCATCTGTACTGTTACCACTACTTGTGTATCAGCCTCCATCATGTGCCAACCACAGTGCTTCCAAAGTTGACTGACGAGCAACTTGGATGTCCATGCAGCCAAGTGGAGTGGTCATCTAACATCATCCATCCTTACTCAAGCTATCCCCACTTGTCAGTCAGAGCCTTGAGACCTACTGGGAGGAATTCTTCTCACCTAATTTTGGAGGTCTGTATTTAAACTAGTCATCCAAGGTTCCTTTTCAATCAATGAAAAGAAGTGGGACCTTGCAGGATGTGAGTCATCTAACAAATGTAATTATTTACTGCTGGGTTAGATGAATTGTGCCAAAGAAGCACCTGTTTCTCTGAATTCAAAGAGATCAAAATTACTAGCTTGTATCCAGACATCTGTGTTTGGTTAGATGAATCTCATCCATTGATTGCATCCAGTCCTTGTGCTGAACCTGTGAAAAAGACTGTCCATAATGCTGGTGTTAAAACTGAACAAATAACAGCAGAGTGTAGTAGATTTTGCTCATGAGGTGTTTGCACATTGGAATTACTGAAAAGCAATGGGAGTCCATGAGGTGAAAGGAAGAGAATTGAACTATGTAATTTAAATTTTTCTTAAGCAAAAGTTACCCTTTTTGTTTCCCATGAATGTAAATTCAAAGTCTGTCCAATAAAAGCTTAGACATATGCTATGCTTTAAGACATCGCCAAGACTTTTCAACACAAGACAATCCTTTAATTGCAAATACAGCACTTGACAATAAATTCAAATAAATTAGATGCTCTGGACAAAGCACCGTGTCCAAAATTATATTAGGTATTAGCTGGATTATTTTGACATGGAACTCATAGACTGTAGTACTTTGATTTTTCTGTAAGACTGACTATCCATTTTCCATTTTTTATATGATGAGCCCGGCTTCATTAATTTCTTTTTCAATGCAGATTCATACAGGATCGTGAGTCATAAATAACGTACAGAAGCCCTTTATTCAGATGCAGATGAGATTTACTATGTGGAATAGCTTGAACTAAGGAGGTGCCTAGTAAGACTGTAGCAAGCCCAGCAATTTCCATGTTAGAATGACCCCATGGGACCGTATCAGCCACCAAGGTAAAGCAGCACAGAACATATTTTAACTTGTATTGATGACAAGCTGCTAAATTTCAGCTGACTCCATTGCAAACTGAGGCATGTATTTAGCTGTTTTAACTCAGCTGATGGAATGGTTCTATGGGACACATTCTGCAGCTGCAAATTTCTCTTATGAACACAGGGGACCTGTAACTACCCCATTGTGGGCTCAGTCTGTCTTGAAATATGTCCCACAGAGAGTGGAAAGAAGGACTCACTTCTAATGCAGTCCAACATGCCTTTTAGAGCAACAACAGTTGGTCATAATAAAAAGTATGTCTTCCATTGTGTCTTCTATTAAAGATAGAGATACTTAGAGCATTTGCACATGGTTGCAGAGCACTGTATCCTGTTAAAGTTTTCTTCCAGAATACCCTTTTTCACCAACTGTAATTGATCTTTCCTGAATAAATGGCAAAGATATTTTTTCTTTTTATAATGGTACTACTGTTATTTTTGAGAGTGAGGGAAAGATGTGTTGGCCTGGGCTAACACTTAGTAGGACAGTTATCTTTAAATTCTCCTGGAAAGACAAATGAATCAGCACTGAAAAGGAAAAAAAAAATCCCTAAAGCCTACAAATAAGGTGGAAAAGGAAGAACTGCACATATTGTGCTAAGGAGCTGTAACAAGAAAACAGGAGTTGCATTAGGACTTAGAGGTCACAAATATCTTCTACCATCATATACTGTATTTAGTAAAGCACACAGCTCATCCCCAAGTGCTGCAGTTGTATATGGCTCCTCAGATTATGGACCAGGGTATGTTGAGCACATTATAGATATAAAATATTTGTCTATATGTACGTAAAGAATTGTAAATATCATTTATATCATAAGTTAGAGATTTTTCAAAGGTACAGAATTAATTACCTAACTCCTAATAACACTAATAGGGTTGATCTGCTCCATCGGTTTTTATAATTTTTAACAGCATGCACTGTATGTGTACAGTACTTTCCAAACTTCCTTGGCTTGTTATCTGGAAATAGACAGCCTCTTTTCCTCCATAGGCAGAAAAAGCATTTTCAAACTGGCTTACAGAAAGCTGCCTGGCCACCTGATGCTGACCCTTCTACCACCACCACACCAAACCCTTTTGTACTGATTCTTTTCCATACAATTATTTACTGTAGAAATTGCCAGTGATTAAAAAGGGGAAGCAAGGTGCTCATGAGAAAGCATCTCTAGTGAGATGTAGTCCATGCTGTAAAAAGTTTGAGTCCCTCTGCTGAAGTCACCAAAGATGTTTAAACTGCATATAAATTGTTTTCTTTTTAATAGTCCTTTATAGACACTTACGAGATTAAAATGAGGGAAATTTTCCAGGGAATATGAGTAAGAATATGTCAGTGTGTAGTATAAAAAGATGTGCTGAATTTTAGAAAGGAAAACCAACAAAAATGGTTGATGAAAAAAACACATTAGGTTAAAGAATGGGTTAGAGTTAAAAACTATTTCCATATTTTATATGTTAAATAATATAATGCCAATTCAGTGCAATCTACTTGTGTGTATTTTTCTTTAAATATTTTACATTAATATCTCTTGCCTTTCTTTCCTCAAGATTTCCCAAGTACATCTCTCTTCCTGAAAAGTTTAGCATGTTATTTGATTTTTCATACCTGTGTGATTAAACTGGAATAAAGAATGACAATTAATGACACTGAAGATACAGAAAAAAAAAAAATAAAATATCAGCCTCAAAATCATTTGAAGTTTTCACACCTTTTCACCTACTTTGTTCCTGTTCAAAATTTTGATCTAAGTATCTGAGCGCTTTGACTGGTAGGTAACTCACACGGGTGTCTCAATAATAATGTATGTACTGTGCCATGCTCAGAAACTCCTGAATGAGTAAACAGTTACACGTTTGTACAGCTTAATTCATGTAAGGAGGCTGATTAGAAATGGGACTATTTACATGAGTAGAGTTAGGCATAAAGGACTTGTAAATCCAAGTCCTTATAAATTATTTGTAAGGCAGAATGAGATGACATATTTTGTCATTTTTTTTTAACTTCAGTACTACATATGGTTTCCTTGAGGAGCCCAGTATATTCATTGATATTATCACAGAACCTCCTGCACATATTGCTATTGATATGTAAGGAGGTACTGCTGTCCTTTCTCTTCATTTGGGAAATCCTACACGTTTTGGGGAATATTAATCTCTAATGTGCACATCATCAAGCAGATTACAAATTTGTGAATAAACCAAAATATTATACTTCTCATTATTGACAATTCAGAGAAGAACTGCTAAGCAGCAGCATATGTATGTTGAGCAGTACATGATCAGCCAAAACCCTGGGACTGAAAATTCACAAATCAAAGAGAAACCTAGCTCTGCTCTCTGTGTTATGAACTGTGATGCCTGGGGGCTTGGTTGTATAGAAAGCCACCTTTAATCTAGGATCTGGAAAACTGAATTTGGGGGAAATCTGCACTGGAATCCAAATACTCATTTCTGGTTGTGAATGATGAAAAAGTGCCCATTGAAGCACTTAAGGGAGTATTTTCATAGTATCATCACAGAGTAATACTCTGAGGCTCCTCTACAGCAAAAACCTAGTTGCTGTTTTTCCAGGGTCCAGCCTATGACAAAAACCTGGTAAAATTGTCATAATTTAGATTAGAACCTCCAGTGGGCACAATTAGATAACTGAAAGACTACTTGTTCTTGTTGCAGATTGGCTTTTTTCAGAAGAACCTGAATAAACTGAAGAGTACAGCTGTCTGGTTAAGAGTGGCTTACAAACTGAATTTTCAGTTTTCTCTTACTCAGACTGAGCTCTACCTGAGAGTGATTACGAGGCAAAAAGGAAAAGTGAAATAGGGTTATTTTTTAGAAGCTGGATGCTCTGAGCTGTATAATTTACCACCAAAGTCCCTTTACATACAATAGGATTAGCTGAGAAAGACAAAGTGCAGCCAATGTTTCAAACCTGAACATTATTTTTGTTACTAAACGCCAACTTTGGAAGTTCCATTTCTGTCTTGGGAAGGTTCTGCTCTAAAACACTCAGTATTTCCAAATCCTGCTGAAAGCTTTTAATAAACTTCTTGATGAAGTAATTCCTGGGACAGTGATGTAGCTGTGAGAAATGAAGTATTTGTCTCAATAGGCACGGTCTTGCTGTGACTAAAATTCATAAGAGTTTGTTACTGACTTCAGTGGCAGTGGGATGAAGCCCTATGTTATACATACTGTATGTAGGATTCAGCTCTCCAAACAGATCCTCCTTTCCTGTATCCCACTACTGTTCATGACGGATTTGTTGTTAGAGAACCAGCACTTATTAGAACACGTGCTCTCTTGTCATTTGAATGCATCACTCAACATTTTTGCTAGTTTTAATTTCTCTGCTGAGAATTTCAGGTTGAGATGTAGCTTGGTCCTCCAGGGAATGATCCAAAATTGGTTAAATCCATAAAAAGATGTCAACATCTTTGCCAGCAGGTTTTGGATCAAGGGTTTCTATAGATTTGCGTGGAATAGATGGCCTCCTTTAATAGGGGAGAAGAGAGTGCACTGAACATAAAAGACAATGCTACTACCTCAGGGATGGGATGAAACAAATTATGATCACCTTCAATATAGCAGAGCTGAACTGCAAGGTACAAAAGGTGGTTGCAGCACTGCTGTTTTATCTGGAATGGGCTACCATCACCAAGTTTGGAGTAAGTACAGGGTGTTTCAAAAAGATGGACCCAATTTCAATTGGAGGTACATTTCAAATGGGTCCATCGTTTTGAAACACTCTGTATTTAAAATGACCTACATATCTAATAGAGTATCTAACAAAAATGTTTTGGTTTGGGTTTTTTTTCCCCCAGAAAATTCTCCAAACCCATTGATTTAAATTCAGGATAAAACCACCATCCCCATCAAACAAGCAGAACCTACAAAAAAATTTGTCTATCTTTCTTTTTTTCCTAAACATACACCATTATGCAATATAATCTCTCCTTCATACTAGCAGTTCTAGCTGAGTATTTTCCTCCTTGAAAAAGTTGTTTCATACTCCTAGTGCATTGCAGTGTAAGTTTTGAGATTTGCCAGTTAATGAAAGGCACAGTAGCAAATAAAATAACTAATGCTCTCCTAGTGGTTCCGTTTACTGGACTCTCTTGTTAATTCCCTATCTCAAGAAAACCATCCTACTCTAAAATTCCTAACACGTATGCATTTTAAAGCTTATGGCCATGATTCCTTATCTGCCTCCCCCCAAGAAACAGTTAGCTTTGAATTGGCAGTGTAGCATTTTTAATACCATTTCTTTTTCAGCAATTTCTTCTCCCAATTTTTCTACATAGAGAAGGCTATTTCAGATTAAAAGTGGGAAAAGTTGTTTCTTGGTTAACTCTGGTGAAGGAACGGGATTCAGTCAGTACTTCAGTATATGTTGCTCTTGCCTACAGCCTTGTGTCTGCTTCTGTTGAGGCCAGTGCCAAAATTCTCTGCTGATATCAGTCACATAACGCCCGGTGATGCTGTGACTGAAAACCCGGACACTTAACAAAAAGGGCTTGTTCTTTCTTGATGCAGTACAACTCCTATTGACTTTGGTAAGAACGACAGGTTCTCTGCACTTCTCAGGATTCCATCTGCAGTTTCACAAGGAGAAAAAAATCTTTAAAGGTTCATGTGAAACCCTATTTACTGAAAGGCAATAGTTTATTTTCTAGCAAAGCAACCTTCATTGTTTTAATTTTGCCATAGTTTAAAAACAAAACAAAACAAACCACTTCCACTTACGGAACAGATGCAAGAAAAATATTTGACTACCTTCCAAAGCTTAGCTTTGATTTTCTTTTGGAAGATAACGTGGTTGGTATGTTTTCTCAGGATAGCCTCTATTTCTGTGTGTTGGTTTTAAATGTATCTGAATGAAAAGGGGTTTTAATCTCTGTCTCTTCTGTGAAATTAGATTGTACACAACTAAATATGACTGCTCTTCATAGTCTGCTGTTCTAGCATAGCCATAAAATGTATCAATGTATGTGTATATATGAATAATTATTTGATGACAGACACTTTAGATTATATATTTAAGCAGCCATGTCAAAACTTTAAAGGTAGATGGCTTCAAAAGTAATGGTATAATCATAATATTCGCAAACTATTTTACAAACAAACCATGGCCTCAGCACAGATCTCATATCCTTATCAGTAGCCTGAAAACCACCTTTTCTTTAAAGACCCCGGGTAACATTTGTTTTGCCATTGTTTCCTTTCCTCTTACCGAGATGTATTTGAATAATGACAACTACCTGTGACTCAGTCCTCACCACGCATCTCACAGAAAAGCAGCCTTGGTACTGTACCTCTAAGTTACAGCTTCATCGGTCTGAACTTGTGTAGTGTTACACACAGCAAGCACGATCTGCTCATTCTGAGAGACTCAACATTTCACAGCTGCTATCGTTGGTTTCCCCCTGGGACTGCCTCACTGGTCACAATGACTTTTCTTCACGTAATAGATTTCCCATACATGTTCCCACTGCATTTTTCTTTCTGTCTTTTCTCCAGTTTATAACAGTATTGTAGGAATAGCCATGAAATAAAAAGCTTAATATCCTTATCTGCAGTCCCAAGGGGAACTTACATTAGAAGTGAAGTTGTTATTATTTTCTGGAAAGTGGTGTTAACTTCTTTTTTTTATTATTGCTCTATTCCTATGATAATATGATGTTCCATGTAAATTTTCATGTGCTGGCATGCCTACAAGTTAATAGTGTAATAGAATGCTCAGCTCTCGACATTAGGGTGTTTTTAAGGTGAATTGCATTACATATGCCATCTCTTTGCAGAAAGAATATGGGGTTTGGCAAAGCTACCTGCTGAGCAACATAATAAGATTTTTGTACAAAGTACAAGTTACTGATTATTATTGTATTTTATTTTTCTATGATTTCCTAAGAGGCATTATCAGGTCTTACAGATGGGGTAAGCCTGTTTATTAAGATATTTATTAGCAAATAAAAGTTACAGTACTGGTGGTTATTTTTGAGTTAATGGTGTTTGTTTTGCCTTAAGTTACTAATATAATGATACACAGTGAAGCCTGTCGTACATGATAATGCAAAAAAACCCCAGTTGCCTAACACAGGGTGGTGTACCAATAAAGATGGACTGGCAATATGTTCTAACACTGGAGATGCTTCAGGGTGGTGGGGTTTTTTTTCAGCTGAAGAATGCTTAATCATAGTGGCCTCTTCTGTGCTTACCACTGAGCATTTATGCTCTGATAAACACCTTGTCAGAATGCACATACAGTTAACAACATCGGGCAAAAGCTGTACAGATTAAAAGTGCCAAAAACCAGCACTCTCTCCTCCTTGAGAAACACTGGCACTGTGAATTTTACATAGATCTTGATGTGCTGTTAAGATTCTGTGGTACTGTTCACCCTCCTCGCAGTGGTTCACTGAGCTGTGCGACTCCTCCTCCAGTTTTCTTCAAAATTCTCACTGACAAGTGCGGTTTCAAAACTGATCCTAAGAAGTAAATAATGCCACGGCAATACAGAGATTCACAAAGAAGTGAATACAATAATCAGACCCTACATCAAAAAGTTTAAAATTATAATTAGCCTTTCATTTCATAACATCATATGCATGCAAGACACAACTGAACAGAAGCATGTCTTGATTAATAGGAAATAAATGTCCGATGTCCACAGGCCATTACATCCCACATATTTAACATGGGAAGAGCTTCCTTACAAAGCACTGTCAGGTTTAACATAGTGTCTAGAATGAGGAATGAATATTTCATTTGAGATCGGGTTACAGAAATGCCTTTGCCATTCTATGTTGAGTTTAGAACTAGTTCTTAGATACGGACTGATTTCAATATAAAAAGTAAGAGATGACACCCTTATCTAACACACACCCCACAACCTGCATGACATCCTTGTGTCTAAATTAGGGAGGCATGGACTTGATGGATGAACCACTGGGTGGACAAGGAATCGGCTGGATGGTCGCACTCAAAGAGTTGTGGTCAACTGGTCGATGTCCGAGTGGAGATAGTGAAGAGTGGTGTTCCTCAGGGGTCAGTACAGGGACCAGTGCTCTTTAACAGCTTTGCCAGGGACATGGATGGTGGGATCGAGTGCACCCTCAGCAAGTTTGCTGATGACACCAAGCTGTGTGGTGTGGTTGACACGCTGGAGGGAAGGGATGGCATCCAGAGGGACATGGACAGGCTGGGGAGGTGGGCCCATGCAAACCACATGAAATTCAACAAGGCCAAGTGCAAGGTCCTGCACATGGGTTGGGGCAATCCCAAGCACAAGTACAGGCTGGGTGGAGAATGGATTGACAGCAGCCCTGAGGAGAAGGACTTGGGGGTGTTGGTTGATGAGAAACTCAACATGAGCCAGCAGTGTGTGCTTGCAGCCAACGGTATCCTGGGCTGCATCAAAAGCAGCGTGACCAGCAGGTTGAGGGAGGTGATTCTCCCCCTCTACTCTGCGCTTGTGAGACCCCACCTGGAGTGCTGTGTCCAGTTCTGGAGTCCCCAGGATAAGAAGGACATGGAGCTGTTGGAGCAAGTCCAGAGGAGGGCCATGAAGATGATCAGGGGCCTGGAGCACCTCTGCTATGGAGACAGGCTGAGAGAGTTGGGGTTGTTCAGCCTGGAGAAGAGAAGGCTCCAGGGAGACCTCATAGCAGCCTTCTGGTACCTGAAGGGGCTACAGGAAAGCTGGAGAGGGACTTTATACAAGGGCATGGAGTGATAGGACAAGGGGAAATGGTTTCAAACTGAAAGAGGGCAGATTGAGCTTGGACATTAGGAAGAAATCCTGTCCTGTGAGGGTGGCGAGACCCTGGCACAGGTTGCTCAGAGAAGCTGTGGGTCCCCCCTCCCTGGCAGTGTTCAAGGCCAGGTTGGATGGGGCTTGGAGCAACCTGGCCTGGTGGGAGGGGGCTTGGAGCAACCTGGTCTGTCCCTGCCCATGGCAGGGAGGTTGGAACTGGATGAACTTTAAGATCCCTTCCAACCCAAACCATCCTATGATTCTATGAACCTCATCTGTTAGTCAGAACCTTTCCAGGTACTGGAAAATCATGAAACCATTAAATCAATTCACCTCAAATCTTCACTAATAATGAAAGCAACAACAACAATTAGAAAGCCAAATCACAGGCAAAACATTTCCAGTATTTTTGACCTTTGAAGTTTAATCAAAGCCCATGACAAATGGGAGCTTCTGGCCGAAGACTTTTAGCAGAAGGGCACCCACATGGCTGCGGCCAGGTGCTGCTCCTCCCCCTGGGGCAGAGGCTGAGGCTGCAGGCTGGAAACTGCTGGGCATAGTGACAGGAGACCAGGGTTCTCCAGGATGAAGGGAGCAGCTCTGTGAAGGGAACTCGCTCTTCCGCGCCCGGCAGCGGTGCAGCCTTGGGGTTTCCTTGGGCAACCGCGACCCCCGGGCGGCGCTGCCTGCACAGGGAGAACCGCGGGGGCCGGGCAGAACCGCACCGGCACCGGGCACGGGGTGGGCGCAGCGCCTGGAGCCCGGGCAGCGGGCACGGGGACACGGGCACTGCGGGACACGGGGACACGGACACTGCGGGACACGGCAGCACGGGCACTGCGGGACACGGGGACACGGGCACTGCGGGACACGGCAGCACGGGCACTGCGGGACACGGGGACACCGGCACTGCGGGACACGGGGACACGGGCACTGCCGGGCACGGCAACACGGGCACT
>VZRW01012056.1:363298-384555 GCA_013398125.1 Aegotheles bennettii
TGGAACATCTCCCTTATGAGGAGAGGCTGAGGGAGCTGGGTCTCTTTAGCTTGGAGAAAAGGAGGCTGAGGGGTGACCTCATCCATGTTTACAAATATGTAAAGGGTGAGTGTCAGGATGATGGAGCCAGGCTTTTGTCAGTAATGACTAATGATAGGACAAGGGGCAATGGATGCAAACTGGAGCATAGGAGGTTCCATGTGTATATCAGGAGAAACTTTTTCACTGTGAGAGTGACGGAGCACTGGAACAGGCTGCCCAGAGAGGTTGTGGAGTCTCCTTCACTGGAGACATTCAAACCCCGCCTGGATGCGTTCCTGTGTGATGTACTCTAGATGACCCTGCTCTGGCAGGGGGGTTGGACTAGATGATCTTTCGAGGTCCCTTCCAACCCCTTAGATTCTGTGATTCTGTGATTCTGTATGTTGCCAGTAAAATGTCTTAATTATTTGAAATAGTTGTAAGTTTTTCGCTGCTATTCAAAACCAAAGAAAGCTCCTGTTTATGCAGATTTTTGTGAAAAATAAACTTATCTATATATGCCTAGTTGTTAAAAAGCTGTGGGCACACAGTTTTTTCTAAAAAGGTGATTGACCTTTCTCTAAATAAACCAGTTTTAGTGTAGGAAATAAAGAAGTTCTACAAAAACCAGTCTTGAGATTTTCTTTGTCTATGTGACCACTCTGTCAGAATAGCAGTTGGTTACATTTTCAGGGTTTGTTTTTCAGTCTCGGCAGTGAAGTCAAGCTTTTTCTGCAGGGTCTGTTGGTACTGAGCCTTGTGTGAGTCACACAGCTAACAGCCTCATGTCTCCAAAAATTATGCAGGTTACCAAGAGACTGAATGTCAGAAATAAGACTGGATTCAAATGTTAATGGTAAATAACAAAAATTAGAGGGGAAAAAAAGTCAGGTTTATTTTATTATTATTTTTTTGTGTGTTTTTTCTGAAGCCTTTTCTAGATCACAGTATAAGAGAACCTATAATTTGCCTCTTCGCTCTTTTTGTTACGCAGAGAAAGCCAGGCCATTATTTTCGTCATTGATAGCAGTGACAAATTAAGAATGGTTGTGGCCAAAGAAGAACTTGACACCCTTCTGAATCATCCAGGTGAGGAGGCTTTTTTCCCCCTTCTGTCTTCATATTTCTTATGTTGTCTTAAGAAAACCTCTTATCTAACACATTTTGCATTCTGAGTACTTTGCAAGTATTTTAGCCATTCATGAATACCAGAACAAGAACAGTCTTTAAGTTGGGGGTGGGGGTGGGGTGTTTATACCTATTCACATTTACAAACTGATCATACTTTAGTTGGCTATGCTGAGTTGGATTGGGCTCTTATTAATCAATATAGATCAAAAGTTGCATTGTTTTGAGGAAGAAGAGACTTTGGAAGCTGGGGAGCCTGTACGTGAAGACTAACACATACAAAAATGTATCTACCTGTCTGGGTTTTTCCAGTAAGACAGCTAATTCCTTTAATGTAACTTTTCTTTTCTTGTTTTTCCATCTTCATTATTTTTTTTAATTATTACTTTTATGCTTTAGACAGGAATAAGGAGGGATAATTACAGCAGTCAGTTTCAATAGCCTGTAAAAGGATACATGGGATGGAAGAGGATATGAGAGTATTCATCATCGGGGGTTGGTTTTAGGGTTTTGGTTTTTCTACGTGGTGCTACAGTTTTTAAATGAAGTTCTGAGATCGGTCAATTCTCTGCTGCTTTGCCCTTCTGTATAGTCCACATTACTGGAATGTTTTTGTAAGCAATATGTAATTTTGACTTTCAGCATGTTAGGTAGTTGCTGTGGCTAACCAGATTATAAAGCTACATGCAGGAAATTTAAAAGTGAAATAATTCTGTAATTTCTTATTTATTTATTAAGCTGGTAGAGCCTTAACTTGTGGGGTTACCATGCTGAAAGTAAGGAGGAGCTACTGCTTTTCTTTGGTAGAAATGCAAGTCAGCATGTGATAGGGGCAATTATGTTACTATGATTTTATTTTCCACAAAGACTACATATAACACATTAGTTCATCAACAAAGATGCTGTAGCTGAGTGTGTGTGACCTGATTGGGCCCAAGTAATTTCACATTCAATGGTATGGGCCACTTCAAATGCAAACACTGAGAAGACAGGCTGGCAAAGTTCAAAGAGGGGGATGAGATGAACCAAAGGCTGCAGGTGAATTACATAGAGGCCAGGGAACCTTGTGCCAAAGCAGGTATTAACTACAGTGGCAAAAAGTGCTTATTGATAAAATGGAAACCGCATAGGACCAAGGGTGGGAGGTAAAGACTGCTGTAATGAGATACTGGTCTGTTAGAAGGCAGAAGAGTGAAAATGTTAGGACTGAAGAGATGCAAGCTTAGGTGAAGCTTTAATTTAGGCATTAATAGGCTATTAATGCTGATTTAGCAGGTCAGCACTGTTCAGTTGTTGATGTGTTTTGTCTTCTAGTTCTGAAAGACCCTGGCTACAGCCACCTAGTACCTTTGTTCAAAGCAGGACAGGGCAGTTCTGTATTTCTGCATTGGAGCACCTCAGCTCAAATGCAGCAACAGTGTTCCTCTTTTATTGTTCTGCATTTATGATGGGCCTCATCTAAGAGAACCAAAGAGAATAAAAAGTTCTTCTAGTAGTAATGTTTGATCAAAGTAGCTGTTAAATGAATGTAACTGTTTCACTCTGTCAGTATTTTAATTTGTATTACTGTTCTGCTTTTCTTGCTGTATGCCCTACTGTGTTCCCATCTATGCTTCTGCCTCTGTAAACCCAGAGTGGTTTACATTTAGACGTTTCCTGAAGGTTTAAATGCAGGGTAACAAGGTTTAAATGCAGGGTAACTCTGAAAATCTTAGCAATCCTTCAGTAAAACAGCTCCCTCTCTTTTTGCCAGACTTTGTCTGAGGTTGTCAGGTGAAAGGGAATGTGTACTGTGAAGCATTAACGGGCCAGAACTATAAATTATTTTTACTTACCTAAGTGGACAGTGCACTCTAAAATAACAGCTTGTTTAATGATCACTGTTATCATATTATTTTTTTAATCAAACTTCATTCTTCAGCATTTTGCAAGATGGTAATTCGTAGGTTACTTGTTTTAGATATTGACTCTTGGGTCACTTGGCCTTCAGCACATGCTTCTAAAATAAACTGAAAATCCTGTAAAATTGAAATTCTTTGATTAAATTACACATCACATATCCAGTGTCTGGGATTTTTAAAGTGTGTTAACTCATAACTACTTGCAACTAGAAAATGCTAACTTTCCATTAATAACTGTAAANAAATAATGTCATAAGGTAGAAAATAATGTAAATTTCTGTAACCACTTTATTTAGCAAATGTATATAAGTGTATGTTTGAGTCTATGTAGGTAGGCTGTGTCCCTTTTTAATTGCTGTAAAAAACACTCAAAATTCCTTGGTTAACTTGGCTATTTGCATATGTGACATCAGCTAATTTCTGTGGGTTTAATTTATCCATGACCTGCAACCTGTGGGTAGCAGGGTTAATTTAATTGTACTGCAGATTAACTTGGAAGTTCCAGTCCAGAGACACACAAGCTGTTCAACTGCAGGATCAAAACAGATTTGATAATACTTGTACTTTGAGGCCTTTGATTTATGTTCAAAGAGATCAGAGCAAAAATTAGCTCCAGATGGGGTAAATAGTTGTGAATTGGTCCACACTCATGATTTTTGAGTATGCACAGACAGTGTTATCTCCACTAATTTTGTGGAAAGGTTCAGTAGGGGGTTTGAAAAGAACACAATTAAGAAGGTTCAAACCACTTCAGCATTGACAGTTTGTTGGGTTTTTTGGTCCACCCATTGTGTGTTGTCTCCACTCCCCCAGCAGAGGCACCTGGCTTATGTTTGAAGTTTTTAAATAAATACTTAGTTTGTTTCCTATGTGAAATAAACTTTTCTTTTTATTATTTGTAAAAGAGCCTACATAGCAATTTTCATCATAGGGGGGGTTTAAATTCTTTCCCCATCAAGAACTCGATTCTAGATTTTCTCTAATCCAGTAATTCATCCTTTGTTTAAATAATGTGAAAAATTCTTAGAGTTAGTCCTGGTGCTGATAACTTTTTGGTAGTTTCATACCTGTCAGGTTGAAGAGAGTACACTTTACTCTCTAGTCTGTTGTGGTAATCAGTGAGGCTTATGCTTTTGAAGGTGTAAGTAAGCCAGAAACTGCCAGATACTTGCTTTGATCTGTAGTTCTCACTGCTAGCTGAGAAGAGCTTCTGGAAAAGAAGTCCTCCTTCAAGTGAAGGTAGGATAAGTGATGTCCAAACATGTGCATTTTTTTCCTATTTTATGGAGTCATGGATGCCCTCCAGGATGCTAAAGGATAATTCAGACTACCCTTATGCAACTATAGTTGTGAGGTTATGAATGAACACAAATCATTTTTCCATCCATTTTACACATCCAGTCCTCACTAGGCAGAGATGTGTTGTAATTGTAAGCAGTTGTTTGATCTCCTGTTCCTCAGCTTCACCAGCGATTTATACCTGCAGCTTTAAATGCATGTATAAGGGAGGGAGGGAGGGGGTGGAAAATCCCAAAGCCTGCCAGAAAGTTTGTGGGCATTTTTGAAGCATGCATCAGAGGCTATGTGACCCAACAGTGTGCGTTTTGGTAGGATACAACCTTCAGGGAATTGCAGTTACAGGTGAGCAAAATATCTTCTGTATTGTTTGTAGCTTATTACATGTAGAGATTAATAAGGTTGCATGATGTCCTGATAGTCCTATTGCTGCTCATGCCTAGATATTAAGCACCGTCGACTGCCTATACTCTTCTTCGCTAATAAGATGGACCTCAGGGACGCAATATCATCTGTGAAAGTATCTCAGTTGCTGTCACTAGAAAACATCAAAGACAAGCCCTGGCATATCTGGTAAATTTCCCTTTTTCTACCCTTTTATTGGTATTACATTGTACATCCATATTTTAGCTCTATCACACCACTCAGTATTATATAACAAATCAGCCAGCTAAAATGCTCTGTTGACACATATGGGAACAGTAGTAATATTACCATCCTTGCTATGAAATTTGTTTTAAATGCAGAATGCATTCATGTAGACTGTCTTGAAAATTTTCACAATAGAACTGTTACCCAAATAATTAATCATAGAATCATTGAGGTTGGAAGAGACCTTCAAGATCATCCAGTCCAACCCCTGCCTACATCCCCACTAACCCACATCACCCAGCGCCACATCCAGACACCTCTTGAACACCTCCAGGGACGGTGACTCCACCACCTTCCTGGGCAACCTATTCCAATACCCAATCACCCTGACAGTGAAAAATTTTTTCCTAATGTCCAATCTGAATCTCCCCTGCTGCAATTTAAAGCTGTTTCTTCTCGTCCTTTCAGTATGGGCACAGCAAAGCGACC
The DNA here is from genome assembly GCA_013398125.1 of Aegotheles bennettii. Lineage (NCBI taxonomy): Eukaryota > Metazoa > Chordata > Aves > Caprimulgiformes > Aegothelidae > Aegotheles > Aegotheles bennettii. The sequence continues at coordinate 368,725 of VZRW01012056.1, forward strand.
GACCCCCATCTCGCTCCAACCTCCTTTCAGGCAGCTGTAGAGAGTGAGGAGGTCCCCCCTGAGCCTCCTCTTCTCCAGACTGTACAACCCCAGCTCCCTCAGTTGTTCCCTGTAAGACATGTTTTCCAGTCCCTTCAGCAGCTTTGTTGCCCTCCTCAAATGGAAGACTTCTAGTGAAATCAGAAAGCAGTGTTCTTATCAGAAGAATAGCTGCTACTATTTTGTGCTGGGAAATGGAGTAGAATTGTTATCAGAGTGCTGCTGCTAGTTTGTTTTGCAGGTTTCAGAATATCAAGAATAAAACATCTAGCGTTTTTTTCCCACTCTGCAGTTGCTTTAGTAAACTACCATTGAAAGGCTGTTCAGTAAACTGTTCTCATGTGAATTCAAAAGGACACCAAACTCTTTGTACTGTGTAATGTTGCAGGGGATTTTTATTTGTAGGAGCAGGTGTCTTTCCTTTCTGAAGGATGTGAGCTTTCATATAAATAGAAGGCTTTTGTGCCAGTGTTCACAAGGGAAAAAACCTTTCCTTTTATCAGAAGTGAAGTTAGATTTTTGTCATGTTAAAGTCCTCAGATACTATAAATAAAAGTGAAATCAGCAGCTAAATGCTGTTGAAAACTACCATTTTCAATTTAATTTAATTTTCAAGTTTAATATTAAAAACTCAGTTACCTGGATGTTGTTTTGGGGTCGCTGCTTTTTGTCTCAGAAAATACACTGATGAATCCCCAGGCTCCTTGGAAGATGATTTTATAGCTAACCACAGTAACAGTCCAGATTTGCTGCTGTGCTAGTTTTCATAAGCTGAAGAATGAGGGGCCTTTAAACAGTTATACCCCTGGGATTCAAAAGGTAGATTTACACCGTTCTCAGTGTAGTTTAATATTAATATATATTAACAGACATTCTGGGGATTGCTGTTACAATGAAGTGTGTATACACTATACTTTCTTCCTCCAGTACTCTACATCATTCTTGCTGTGTACAGGAACTGTGTAGGAGGATGGTTGGACTCGGTGATCTTAAAGGTCTTTTCAACCTAAATGATTCTATGATCCATCGCTGCTGTTGTAGGCAGTGAACATCTTTTGTAGCATAGTGTCCAAGGATGGAGTTATCTAAGTGAAGGTGCCACAGAACAGTGTGGCTGCCTTGTGTGGTCCTCCCAGAACCCCTCATGTTCTAGGAACAATTCCTCTGCCTTGAAACTGGAGTTAAACACAGATCACATCTTGAAGCGGTGTTTCCATGTTGGGAAGGTACTCTAGAATATATCATTTGAGAAGCAGATTTCTCCAGGTGAAGAAAACTGAAGTAAACTGTACTTGATGCTGCTTTGCAATTCTGTAAATTATAGGTACAGTGCTGACTCCATTAAAACTGGTATTTTTCCAATGTTTTTGTGGTTTGATTTTTTTTCTTTCAGTGCCAGCGATGCTCTTAAAGGAGAAGGATTACAAGAAGGTGTCAATTGGCTCCAAGGTACATCATACGTAATTCTCTTGCTCTATTTTCATTCTGATAAACTTTTTCATTTTGTAAGGTTTTTTTTCTTTATTTCCTTTGTTTTCTTTCTGTCCACTTCTGCTGTCAGATCAAATCACACAGTGAGTACTGGTGCTCTCTCATATCTGCCTCTGTCTCCTTGATGTACACAAGAGATATGTCAGTTTCTCTGACAGAGTATATACTTCGAAATATTCATGCATACTCTTGCAAACAGTGCAAACAATAATAATACCAGCTCCTGCACTTCAATTTGTTATTGTGGTAGTTCAGTTTGTTCTTCAATTTATTCTGTCCCTGTCCCAGTTTTGCATAACTTAATGTTATGTATCAGGAAATGGTGAATAAGCAGGCTAGAAAAAAAGCCAGGTACAGGCAAATACACCAATTTTGATTGTCCAACTTCAGTTCTCTAATCTAGAGGCAAAATAAGAACAGCTTACAATATAATGATCATAGCATATGTAGGCACTCATAACTACATAGAAAATACAAGGTCCAGCTTAGATGTATTACAGAGACATTTTTAATTACTAACTTAATGATGCGTATCTTTCTGTTGTATGGTGGTAAGGATCTGGTCTCTTTTGTCCTCCCGTGTACTGCTAAATGTATAGATAGTGAAGTGTGGTATTGTTTTGGTAGATTCACTCCAATTTTAGCTCCTTAAGTTACGTTGCTTACATGGTGAGTGTATTAGGTAGCACAGTGTAATCTGTCTGTGCGGTGGCAGCCGGTAGATGTCAGCAATGCTCCAGTCAGAGCCACCAAACGCATTGCCTTCAAAGTGCAGCAAAGAACATCCACATGGTCCTTGATTTAACATAACTCCATTTATCTATGGATACCAGGCTGTCCTTTCTGCTTAGAATCCTTACAGCTAATTAGAAAGAAAGACCTTGTTTTACTGTGTTTTTGCAGAATACAAGAACACTTGGTGATGTTTTTAGAGGAAGGGATACTAGCCAAAAATCATCTTTACAAACAGCTTTACTGCCCTACAGACAAACAGTGATGCATCCTCCACTATCTAAAAGAGTTCTATGGTGGGGAACCAGCATCTTACTACTGAATTTCCTTCACTGCTGTATTGATTATCACAGAGACAGATTCCAAATCACGTACTTTTTCCTAATTTCAGGGATAGTCCTGATTTTTGTAATATTTTCCTGTAACTTTCAGAGTCTCTGCTTATCTTTGAGGAACCTTCTAAGTTTCAATCCAAATTTGGAGTTGATGGTAGCAGGGGCAGAAAGAAGGTTTTGCCTTTCTTTCCTTAGCAAAGGCTATGTTTGTGTATTTCCCTATTTTGTGATGGGGTTGCTATTGCAACAACATATCATCAGTAGGGTAAAACTAACCTGTCTCATAAGTCTAAGTCCAGCTCGTGTTCCCTCTTAGTGGGGAAAATTGTGGTGATTTTGTAATGGGGATGCAGTATGTTTATGCTAACTAAGGGAAGGTTTGAAGTGAATTGAGAAGTGGCAATCAGGCAGCAGTATGGAGAAGGGTGGCTACTGAGAGCAAAGACATTTTCATGCAAGTTATTCAAAAACAAACTTCAAATCCTTTGCTCTTGGGGAGTTAGTTCACGTTCAGTTATGTGGGAGGTAAAATGTGTACAAGGAATTGAAATGCATACTTCATAAAGTAAGCTTCCGGGCCTTATTCTCTCCAAAGTTACCTTAAAAACTCAAAAAAGATTAAAAATTTAATTACATGGAAGAGTCTTACTGTTTAATTAGCAACACTTGGGGGAAACAAATCGGATGTGGAAGGGTTTCAGAAGTGGATGAGAGAGTAAGTTGAAAACAACTCTTAAATGCATGTCCCCCATTCTTGTAACTACACCAAAATATCTGTTGGTGTAGTTCTGTAACCTGGACAATACTGGATTATATTTTCCACAAGCAAAATACAGCAAAAATGATCTTGTGTTAAGACTAGCTGTTTCTTTTTCTTAACAGATCAGATGCAAGCAACAAAGACATGAGATAAATAAAGGATATATTGCCTTTTTCTACAAACTTTGTCAGTAGATCTACAAGTTCCATGGAAAGGGAGAATGATTTGAAGAAAACGAACCGTTCAACTGAAATATACTGTGGTGACTTGTTTCCTTTTAGTATCTCTTCCAGGAAAACTGAATGTAGGCAACATAGCACCTCAGGCATGCACACTGATGAATTAAATTGAATCTTATGACTGGAGAGCATATTTTTTAAAAAAGATTTGTTAAAAATAAACATCTGCATTCATTTGAGTTTTAGGTGATAATTAGCCATTAGGAAATACCCCTCTGTTTTTTTGGGGGGGGCACTTTTTGACCAAAGGGGAATATTTCTTTTCCTGAAAAAGAATAATCAGCACTTCCTGAAGTGCAGCAGCATGAGATTCCTGCTGATTTTAGGTGTCCATTTTTAGGTATTTCTGCATTTTTTTTTAATTGTAAATTTTGATGTTGAGTTTTTAGTAACCATCTACAATAGGCTTCTAGAGAATTTTTTTTATTTAAGACAGAAGAATTTAAATATTCAGTATATTCATTATAGAGGATTGCAGATGTTTTTGAGGAACTGCTTTTAATGTAATGTTATTGGTTTTGTGATAAACTATGGTTATATTTGCATCTCTGTCAATAAAACTTCAAATATACAACATGCCATGGTTTGTTTTTTAACTTACATATGTTCATTGATGGTCTTTACATTTTAGAGATATTTTTTGGTTTTCTGTTAGTTTCATTTGGAATTTGTTTGTCCATTTTGCAATGGAAATAGCACTGTGTATTGTACTAAAATGGTATCTCTTTTGCCAAGCTTGTTTTTCAACTGCATATATTTGTTACACTTTCTAATAAACTCAACTGATCTTCCAGATATTTAATGAGCATATGGTTGAAAGTTTTGTTTTGGAAACAGTTAGGGGATAGTTCGCTAGGTCATTAATACAAAATGTGTTTTGTACTTATGTTGTATATGAAAACTGGTTTACTTTCAAAAATCACTTTCAATAAACTTCCTGACTTCACAGATGTACCATAGGTGACAAATTAAGCCAGTGCTAAGAACTTTATTTTTGTCAAACCACCTCTTCCCCTTTAATCCCGCCTCCCTTGTCTAAGAAACAAGAAGTCTCACACTGGGAATGCTGAAGACTGTATTTAACTGAGTGATTAGCTGATTCCTATGGGAGATGTAATATGTATGTTTTGCAAAAGCTTTCCTTCCCTTTCCCCACCTCCCATCCTTATTAACATATAAAAATACAGAAGTGTTCTGCAAGCATGCCTTCTAGGGCTCACTTAATAGAGTATTTGGAGCAAAGGGACCTGCCTCAAATGGTAGATCAGTTTCATGTACTTTCAGTTATTATTAAACAGTTAATTTTAACTTCCCTGCTTTGCTAGAGGGAACTAAGTCTTACTGTAAAAAAATCTTTCTTACAGGATGCTGTAATTCTGACAGTTCAGTTTGTCATTAAAGTATTTATCTTTCATGTCTTTCTGTGACACCTTTGGCCTTGTGTCAACTCTGAATCTAAATATCTATACAAAATCAAATACAAAGGAGGGAAAATCACATAATTCTGAGACTTTCTGACTGAATTGTGGAGCAGATAATTTTCTGGTTTACTTTGCACTGGATAATATCGTAACAATAATAATACTTGTTGGAAACATCTTTTGCTGAGCATAAGTGTTTTGTAATTGCTTCATTTATATTGCTTATTTAAGTGAAATATTTAATTTTGAGTTGGCATTTTTTTATCAAAGAAAATGTAAGTTCTTACATAAAATCTGTGCATTTCTGCCTTTCTTGAATAATCTGGACTTTCGTGGCTTTCTGATTATTTTTGTTCATGTTGGACTACACAAAGTACTATTTTTATTTTACGGATTGCAATTAATATTATGGCATGCTGTTTGAACGTACTGCTTGGTTCTTCCACCCACAAATCTTGGGAAAGTACCCTACTGTCTTTTACTTTCTGCTTTCAGATGTGGTTAGTAAGCCCTTTTTGAACACAACACTTAGTTATTCATGTTGATTAGTGTTCCCCTTCATGGTTTGTTTTTGTTTTTTCCTTCAGCAGCTCTCTGTGTTCCACCCCTCCCAAGACATGGCTGGATGGTGTCTTGTGGGAAGGAGTGGGAATGGGGACAGTCCTGTTAGTGACATGCTTGATTTTTTTATATATATATTTTTTCCCCTGTTATTGATTCAGCAATTACTTGTTTCATTACTTGTTTCTCACTTCTAGGACATTTGTGATTGTTCTGGGAACATAAAACTACTGGAGGGATGTCTGCACGTTCACTTTTCCTCCCCCCATGCTGTACAGGCATAGGTCCCTCACATACACAGTTGCTACAGCCTTGAGTTGCTCTAATAATGTTTAATTTGGTACAAGGATCGTATAATGCACAAAAGCCTTGTGCATCTGTGTAAAAAGACTTCTTTGGAGTTGTTTTCTGAGGGCCCGGTGGCTGTCAGTCTTCATTGCTCTTCTCCCATTACATGCAAGATGTTAAAATAATTAGAGTAATGAATGCTACATGGAAGTTCCAAGACATGTAGTGTGCTTTGCACCTTAAGAACAAAGCAGACAAGTTCGTTTGGAGGTTTAAATGAGGCTTGCAGAATATTCCCTTGTTTTCTCCACGTTACTGTAGGTATATGCGTTAAGTGGAAACTGGAAAGGCAATCGAGTGACTGAAGGAGACTCTTGGAGAGTTTGGTCTTTACACCCCACACAGTGTTAGGTGCTGTTGTTTCTGTGCACTACACACACTGCCCCCCTACATATTTATGAATTTCCTTAAAGTGTGCCTGGTAATGCATAAGACTATAGCATTTTCAGATTAAATGTGAGGCAGTCATTCTCACATACAAAGTGTTGCCTTCTACATCTCTTCTTTACCAAGTGGGGGCTAGCAGGTAAATATATGAATCATAAATCTTTTTAGTCTTGCCTCTCTGGTACTTGGGACATCAGTCCATGGGAACTTAATGTGTTTAACCTGTAGCTACTTGTAAATATGCTGAGAATCTCCGCGGCCTGAAGACTCCTGGACAATTTTCTGTCGGGCGAGTGCAGTTCTAAGTACTAGGATGTAAATGTAATAGATTCTTCTTTTAATCTCAGCCCTCTAACTATAGTATGCTTGGGGTTTTTTATTCACTAATAAGAAAGATGTTGCTGTGAAAGGCTAGATATAATAGCTCAGCTGTGCTGCTTAGTTGTCTACAGGAATGCGTTCTGATGTGGTAATATGTGGAATGGTAACATTGCATTTCAGTGCTCCCTTGAAACAGCTGTGCAACCCTCTGTCTCAGAAAGCAACTCATCTCTTAGGAGCTCTAGCTAGAAAATAACATTTTGTTCATAATAAGAAAGAAAATTAGTGTTGATTTTAAATACTTGTCCTTCAAAGCGTGTATTTCTTTTGCCAAAGAAATACAGTTGGTTGGGGGTTTTGTAAGTTTTACTTGTTTGGGAAGTCACTCATTATGGTTAATTTCTGTCATCCATTTATTTTTTCTGGCCTGCCTTATTTCTGTTTCATGAAAATCTTTAATAGTATTGCTCCTAAACTTTCTGGTCTGCTCTTTTTATCTTTTGCTGAGTATTCAGCTAGTGAAACCTTGCCACAGCTCCCTTCTCTGGTTTTGGGGTTTTTTTTGAGAAACAGATAATGAGAGAAGGTCACAGAATACTGGAATAAAAAAAGCAAAAAAGGGGACTACTGAGAAAAGGCTTCAACTCTCCTCTCTCAGAAAGGTCAGGAAAGTTTGCTTTGAAAGGTTAACTTGATATGCCCTGAGCTTTTTTTATTATTATTGCACAGCCCATACTTGACAGCTTAAATTGTAAAATACACTGTTACTATGCAAAAGGAGTATTGCGTGTACCAACTAATCAGAATTCAGGACTTACAGACTTATCATGCTGTCTTAAATGCCAAGTGTTTTTAGTAACATTCTATAGCCATGCTGTAGTTCTGGGGCTCTGTAACTCCTGTCACCATAAGTTACATCATGAAAGCATCTGTGTTCGGGTGAACCAGTACTTTATAATTAATTTGCCAGTGTTCGGGCAGTTGGATTGCTACTTAATAGGCTGAGTATTTCCAGCTATGTGAGGTTCTTGTTCTCCGAAGTGCAGTGTGTATGTGGTAACTGTTCTCTTTCAGTGCATATCAGGATCTCACCATGCAAATCAGCCATCTTTATTTATTCCACTTTTCTAACAATAGCATGAAACCCACTCCCACTACCCTTTCTCAAAATCAGCCCTTAAAATGAAAGCTAGATTGTCAGAGTCTCTTGTCTGTCATTAAATGATCTTACATTTTACAATCGTTTGTCAGAAGATTAACTTAATCACATTACAGTCATATTACTCGGTCACCAGCTCACAAGGGAGTGCAAGTAATTTCTTTGTGATTCAGGGGACACCTTTAAAGATCAGGTTAACTTGTTTAGTGAAAGAAGGGTAAATTTAGAAACTTCAAATTAGGCAGTCTTTTTAAAAACAACTTTGTCTTTGGAGACGAGTAAGTAGATTGTAGGCCTAGCAAGATAGCTGTTGGACCAGAAGTTTGCTGAAGTGTTGCCTAACACTTCTCAGTAAAGGGAAGAAAAGACAGTAAGGAAAGGATGAAAGAAATGGAGGAAATAGGGATGTGTGGAGGAAGTTTGTTTGGCTGGAGTCATGCTAATACTTACGAATATTAAAGAAACACAAGTAACCATGTAACCATGGTAAATGGTTGAAGTGGATGCTTAGCAGTACAGGCTCCCTAGTAAGGAGAGCAAGCCCCACCAAGCAAGGTAGTTGGTGCTGAGGACCTGATGCCCCCAGTCTGTGTGGTTTTGAGTTTCCTTCAGCCTGGCCCTCCTGACTGAGTGCCTCTTAGTTGCTGCAGCACATTGGGTGTATTCTGAGCTTTCCAGTGTAGTTTCATCTAAAAAGAATTCAGTTTGTATACTCCCAACCTACTCTGTGATATAAACAAAAGCACTGCTAGTGAAGATGATATTTAAAGTGCACTCATGACCTGAACTAACACAACAGTGTAGGCATGCCTGTACAAACTTAAGAGGGAAACTATCCCAAAGTTTTAAAACCATGGAGTTGAAACCAAGTGAAAAAATAGCAGAACTTGACAAGAGGTCTCCAGACTCCAAGGTTCCCCAGGAATAATTCCAGTGAAGTATCTAGTAAAAATACAAGTTTGTAGTACAGTACAGTCGGAATTGGGAAAGTTTATTCCACTAATAAAGGTTATAACCATTAGACAGGGATTAATTGGTAACACTTCCAGTTTAGAGGAAATAGCATAATGTGAGTTGTGAAAAATAGGTAGTCATGAGTTATCAGCTGCCCGATGTTGTTGCTATTCCTGGCATCATCTGTATTTATGATCACACAGATTTAAAAGTGTTACTAGGGAAAAAACTTTGCAATGCTTTTTTTGAATGTCACTCTACAAGTAAATCTCTGCATGTTTTAATCTTACCCACCAACATTTATTAGCGTGAACTAAATAGAAAAAAAGCATCTGAAAATGGTAATAAGAAGTAACAAATTAATTCAATGAACCAGAAAGTGTATGTTTTCAATGATAACAATCTTCCAATATTTTTTCATCATTTATTATAATATCTAGATTACATGGAAGCAACTTGGTCCTGATTTAACATCTTTGTCTGTGACCTGTGATTTTGCTGGCCAGTAGTTACATTCCTGCTTTAGGGGAGTAAGGATGAACGAAGGGTTTCTTCTCAAGAGTAGAATGTTTCTGCTGGGAAAGGTAATGCTTTTCTTATGCAGTTTCAGGTAGTTTTCAAAGGGCAAGTGTTACTCTGTTTTGAGGTGCCTAGAACCCATGGATAATTGTCTGGTTTGTAAATCCTCTGCTGAGGTTTAAATTAAGAGCAGTTTAATGGTCTAAAAAATTTTTGGCAGCAGTTTCAAAGCTGGCTGAATTGATCTATAAACTAATCCAACCTAGTGGTTAGAAAGTATTGCTGTGTATTGCAATTAGGGTTTGAGCCTTACTGTTTCTTTAATTGGTACTGTTATAAAATAAGAACAATAAATCTTTATCTTAGAGAACACTTGCAGAATACCCATTTCAGTGCTGACTTACCAATATTAGCATATCTACAGGCATTTCATGTTGTAGCATTACAGTTTCTGGAAATTAAAAGACATATCCAAAATCCACGAGTTCAGGTTGCAGGAATGATTTTGAGTACCAAACTTCCTTTTCACCAATTTCGTAGCTGTTAAGGTATTACTTAGTTCTCTGTCTGCTCTGATATGTCATGCAATGGTTCAAAACAGGATTAAAAAAAATGTTTTGTGGGTTATAAGTGCCATGCTTTCTCTGAGGTGTCTGTTCTGTCATCATGTCACATAATGCATTTTATAAAGAAGTCCTTGATTTATGCAGGATACAGAATATCTATGTGTTTTCTTCAAAGCCATAGCAATACCTAAGTTAAGTGAATGACAGTTGATCTGATGTTGGCATCATACTAAACAGGAACACTTAAATCAGTTCCTAATATAAAGAAAAGTTTACAGCTTTATTCAGGGAGTTGATTTAATGAAGAGATAATGGTGAACCTTCCTTTTCAGCAGCAGTTCAGCACACCCTCAACAAAACCTGGGAAAACTGCTGTACCTCTAGTATTTATGAACTACAGTAAAGGCACCATATAAAATGCTATCTGCCATTGTGGGGAAACCCCTGTAGCCTTATTATTCACATTGTATTGGACTAAATACATACAGAAAATAGTTCTAAAGAAAAGCATTGGATATAAAGACTGAGTTTCAGGCTTATATCCCCATTAGCTACATATTTCTTTATGATGATGTTTATTTTGCTGGAAAAGCTTTTCTTCTCTGACTTCAATAACAATGAATGCTTCAGTGAGGAAACATGGATTATTCAGAATTTTTGTTCTTGGGCATTAAGAGAAATCTTCTTTTCCCTACTAAAGGTTCTGTTGTGTTTGGCTTAAAAAAAAAGGAGGGGGGGTGTCAGCTATGCTGTTACTTACCCAGCTAACAAGGCATCGTCTGATTAGTGGTCACTTGCATTCTTACAAACGGGTTTTAATATTCCTTTCTTACCCTTTCTCTGTAAGCTCTCAATATTGTTTACTGTTATGTGAAACTTGTATGCCAAGAATTAGACTCTGCTTTTCTGTTTGTTCTGTAATAAGATTGAAGTATTTTCTGCCTGTTTGGAATAACTTATGGACATAATCCGTACACATACGAAAAGCTCTCTTCCCTTTTTCTTTTTTTATTTCTTTTTTTTTTTTTAATTTCTTTCTNCCGTACCAAAACGAAAATCTTCCTTCCCTTTTTTTTTTTTTATTTTTTTTTTTTTTTTTAATTTCTTTCTTGAAGCTTAAATGAAGTGGAGGGGAAAATAAGTTGTTCCATGAAACCAGATGGTATTCTGCAACATTTGCAGCCAAAAGCTTTTATGATCCTGTTTGGCTCAAACACGTAAGAATTCTGCTTGTTAGAGACTGGTGTACTTACAGTCATTTTTACATACTGAATCTTTTGCAGTGTATTTCTCCGGACACTAACGATGATTCTTCCTGTTGGAATATACTAATACATGTGCTCACTATGAATGTGGTAAGGGTTTACTTTTTATGTATATACATTCTAATTTTCAAACATTTGGAATAATGTTTTATAAAGGGCTCAAATCATTCAGTTTAGACGTATTCTGTGTTGTGAAATCCAGCAGGGCAGACAAAGCAGTGGAGTTGGTGTGTCTCTGACAGTGTTTTGTGGTCAGTGATTCTAGGAAGCCTTGGGCTCCAGGGACTAGTTTTAAGAAATCTCTGAAAGGTAACAAAAAAAGGCAAGTCTGTTGTCCAGAGGCTTAAGTTTGCTGTACATAGGCTTGCCCCACGATTCAAAACTGTTCAGTAATCTGCAAATTGAAAAATGGTTTTTTACATGAATGCATGGAAATAGGGTAAGCCTTTAGAATATTACTAATTTGATTTGCTATTTGAAAGAGTGTATATTTGTACAGAAAGGTGTATATACATTTTTTAACTACAAATCTGATATTCAAAAGACATTCTAGATGTGAAAGTGTTAAATTAATTACAATGTACAAGTTGATGGCTATGTATTTCATCCATTTCCTTTATTTGCATGTGAGACACCTCTTTTTGAAAGCTCTTGCATTCTTCTGGACACTAAATTATTTGTGCTTCTTCTCACCATACATACAATGTATGTTGGAAGTTGGACGAAATTAGGTTGCTGAAGCACTTTGTTTAACCATCATTTTTCTAGTATGGGTGGTGGTGAACAGACAGATTGGATTAGCATAACCCAGAAGACAATGGTTTTACAGAGAGCTCATTATATGAAATACAGATTTTCCTGGGCTCCAGTTAGGGCAGGGTGTTTTGCAATGATTAGCATTGGTAAGAGCACAAGTGAGTTTCATCTTTGTATTCACACAAGTGTAATTGATATGAGGTGCTATCAAAAATGTCTTGAAACCCTCCCAGACAAGCTGTGTTAATCAGCTGAAAGTTATCAATTCTGTTGGAATTAACAGAAAAGGACTTTGGTCCTCATCTAGAGTAGCCAGGTGCATACATACCACCGTAGTATGTGGCTTCTGAATGCTTTTTGCTCCATGCCCATGTGCAGCTTAAGTCTACTTTAAAAGAGGTTCTGTAGGTGTGTTGGTCATTTGTTATTTTGTTCTTTACAGTTAGTTTTCCATTTTAGCACTTCAGCTGCTGGGTGAATGTAAATGTCACAAATTACAGTGTGGAAAACAAATAGAAGAAGCCTTCCAAAAAGCTGATTTAAAGACTTTAATTACTACACTGAGCTCTGGCTGTAGGTGGCACAGTCTATAAATCTTATCCAAAATAATAAAGAATACAGTTACAGCTCTCAGTAACTGCAGTGAACACCATGAGTCATTTCCAGCTGTCTTCTCCAGACATGAAGGCATTTGAACAATAGCAGCTGACCGTATGGGCGCTCTTTTAGACCATTTTCAGTAAATCAAACAGAGGAACTGTGCGTTCACAGTTAAAGGATGAGTATTGCTGGAAGCTGCACAGTGCCTGCTTTACAGCAGAAGGTCATAGCTAGATAGAAAATATATCCTAGAAATCCTCGCTAACATGCTTCATCCATGTAATAACATATCCAAGACCCAAATCTTCAATTCTGCTTTTTGCGTTCAATTTAGAATAAGCATAGATTAGAGATTTTAAAACCATGAGTATTTGTTTCAACATCTGAACAACTTAACATTGTCAAAAATGGCTAGGAAATATTACATGAGATCACGCCATTAATTCATGGTTTCGTTCCACCTATTAGAAACCTTGTCATAATATATTATATGCTAGAAAGGAAAAAGATAGCTAAGGGACCATCCATTATTAAAATACTATTGCTGCTTGTGCCATATCTACCTGTAGACACATTCTGTAAGAGCCTGGAAAACTGGATTACCTGTCAACAAGAAAAAGTAGCCAAGACAAAACATTTTTATAAATAAATACACTAGATGTGTGTGAAACAGAAAATGAACAATGCTTTTGTTTAGCTGGGTTGTACCTCGAAACCTAAGACCATTTCTTATTGTAGCAGTCCAACAATGCAAGCAGTTTGAGAAATGTGGGGGTTTTTCTCATTTAATGGTGCTAAAATGTGCTTGCAGGGAAAATGTTTAGCTTGGTGGTTTTAAGACTACCTTTTTCCCCTAGTTATGACTTTAATGTATCGGAAAAGTTCTAAAACTGGGTGTTAGAGCAAGGCTCTTCAGAAACCAATATGATGGAAACTTGCTTTCTTTTTTGATATATGAACAAAAGGTTTGACTCGTGATTTTAAAGACCCGTAAAAGGGAGGAAATCCAGAAAGCACAATTAAAATTTCACCATCTGCTCACTCTAAGCAGTAAAGAGAAGGGGGAGGTTTCCCGTGCGCACAGCCATTATAATCTGAATTGCAGCTGAAAATCAATGGATATGGAATCGGCACAGCACCCTCCCCTCTCTTATTTGAGACACTGATTCAACTGAAACTCTATGAAAAAAATGTATTGAGAGCCGTGGCTTGGCATTCTCCTCCTCTGTGCTATTGTTTCCCTCTGCAACTGTGTTTTAATGGCTCCTCACTGCCTTGGGCAATGCAATATTACCTCGTATGGGCCATGTGTGAGCACTCCCATCTGAGGCAGAAAGGAACCTGTTTCCCCCATCTGTTTTGGCCCCCATGTGTTGGTGCTGCTGCTAACGTCAACAGCTGTGTTAATATGCGAGGCCACCTGCCACATGGCAGATCCTGCATCTTTGGGTAAAAGCCTGACTTTGCCCCCTTTGTGGAAGGTGGAGATGGCTCAAACCACGTTCCTGTTGGCGGCTCTGCTGGCAGTTCCCATTTTGTTATGTTAAATGTGTCAAAATGATTCACTCTTAAACCATGTGGCACTCAGTGACTCCAGGGTGGGCAAAAAGAACGGGGTTATCTAACCTGGGCCACGTTCATCTTTTATATTGATATTGTTTTACTACTTTGACTAGAATTTGCCTACGTGCCTCTGGTAGAACTGCCATGTGGCACATTGCTGCATTTTCGGCTTCTAGATACGATGAAGAAAGGAGAAACAGATCTGAGCACAAAATGTTACTGATGGGGATTAGCATTTCTGATTAGGTTGGCTCTTTGTGCTTGGACAAGCACAGCCCTGGTAATGCTCCGTGCTGCGCTGCGATGCCCCTGCGGGCGCCTCGCTGGTGGAGTGTGGACAGATTTCGGATGCAGTGAAGTGTTTTGACTGCCTCTGTCTGCAAACCACTCACCATATTACCCATAACTACATCCTGAAGTGGTTATGAGGATTAATTAATGCTTAAATCATTTGAAGATACCGGATGCTTTATAAAGGCTAATTATTATACTCGGGTTTGCTAAAGCTTAGTGATTAGACATTACTTAAGCAAAAGGTAGGGAAGCTGTGAGATGTATGCCACAAAGAATTAGAAGTAATAAACAGTCCCCGAGAGCCTAAGCCTCCCTGCAGCCTGTTTGTGCAGTGCCAGTAAATTGTCGCTCTTCTAATTTGGTTTTGGAGCCTTAATTACTTTTATTTTGCATGTCAGAGGAAGTGTCTCCTCTATAACATTCCATAGGGTTGCTGCTGCATTTTGTAGTTTGAACCCTGATTGCCGTTTCCCTGAGACTGGGCAAGTATGAGTAGGTACTCTCAAAATGCGGTTTATTTTTATTCTGTACTGTTCTGGAATGAAAGATTTTGTATTTCTGTGCTAGGTTTGGGGCACTGTTTGCTCCTTGTCTAGACCTTGTTGTCTGGTAAGTGCTGGTCCCCTGAATAATGCTTGTGAATGGTAACTGTACCGTGAGAAGCTGCTTTTTGTAGCCTGTGAAGCCACCAGCTAGTCCCAACTCTGACTGGTAAAGATTTAAGTACACGTCCAATATTCACCTGTGTCTGTGCTTTTAAAATCCACCTCAAAGCTATACAAGACCTGGACAATACACAGGGGAGCTTCATACCCACCCCAAGTTGCAGCCATGGCAGGCTGACACTGGCACAGCAGTGAAGAACATGGGCAAGGAGGCCCTGGGTGTAGAGCAAGTGGATTGAGGTGAACAAAGTGAAAAATATCTTCCAGAAATGAGGTGAGCGCTGTCACAGGCTGCCCAGAGGGACCGTGGAGTCTCCATCTGTGGAGATACTCAAAAGCCATCTGAACATGGTCCTGGGCAGCTGGGTCTTAGGTGACCCTGCTTGAGCAGGGGGCTTGGACCAGGTTCCCTCCCAAGGTCCCTCCCAACCTCAGCCACTCCAGTTCTGTGAGAGGGCACGATGCAAAACAGGGCTGGGAAGAACGCGTGAGGTGTAGGCAGACACAGAGCCCAGTGGCGATGCTCATGGAGGGAAGTGATGGCTCTGGAGGCAATGAAGGAAAGTGCGGTGCTGAATTTAAAATCCTGACATGGAGGTTCGTCTGTTTTACACCAATTCAGAAATTCACACTCCATGGATCATTCAGGTTTTGTGCATCACCTCTGTCTAAACGAGGGTGGTGTTTGTCACGGGATTGCTGCACTGGCAGGGTCGTCTGTGCTGGGAAGGAGGCCAGAGCCCTCGGGCAGTGAGAGAGGAAGGTTTCGGGATTAAGAGAACCAGAACCCTTCTCTAGGAAGAAATCCTTCCAGAAGGCAGAGCCCCTTCCTCCGAGCCACTCGTGTTCCGCAGCC
>VZRW01012056.1:385594-495553 GCA_013398125.1 Aegotheles bennettii
CCGGCTGACGAATGTCAGCCGGGCTGCCGGCGTCCCCCGAGCCCGCGGTACCGGTGTTCCCAGCTGAGGGTCCGGGCTCTGTGTGCTCGGGGTTCCCGGTGCGAATCAGGTGTAACTATTACTGCCGCGGTCAAGTCTCCATGCAAAACTCGAGGTTAATGGGAACGTGATTATTAAGAATTTTTTTTAGTGCAGGGAGACTTTACAAGATGAAAAAGTTTGGAAACTTCTTGCGTATTTGTTCCTCTTCCTTTTTTTTCTTTTTTCCTGCTGTGTGTACAGAGGGAAGCAGCACAGATAAAGTTCCCTTCTGTTTCTCCAGTGGCCTTGGCATTGGCCCTTGCTAATGAGGGCGTTTTGGGGTGAAAAGGACCTTATTTCCTTAGGTGTAGCATTTACTTTTTTGCTGTTAACATGTTGGGTTTAATCCTTGATGCTGCATGGGTTTGTGTTTAAACACAAGTACAGTTAATCACACTCGGTATCACAGGAGCTTTTCCAGTGAAAACTCCAGGGTCTTGCTTTGCATGGTCTCAGCAATCACAAAAACAGCAGAGCCTGTTACTGTCTCCTACTGCCCATGGTAAGTGGTCTCATAAATGCATCATGAGGAGGTTTAACTGTTCTGTTTCACTGTAAGTGTTTGGTGCACCATTACGTTACCGAGGATGAGCGCGAAACATTGCTTTAGATTTCCAGGAAAATAAAAAGGAGCAAGGCTGTGGAACCCAGGGCATCTTCACAGCTGCAGGAGTAGCGTGGCTGTTACAGCTGGCAGGAGTGGTTAGGATATGGGAGAAGGAAAAAGGCTTAGGCTGGCTGAGGAGCTGAAGAGGCAATCGGAGAGGCTTTGTCAGGCTCCTCACCTGTGCCTGTGGCTGGGATAAATGTCAAAGCCTAGCGGTCACCGTGGTGAGGAGGGGAGTGGTGCCAGTTCAGTGGTTGGCACGCTCAGTAGCCCGTCTGTAGGTTGCACCGTGGTAGACCTGCTCCACTTAACTTGGGGCTGGAGTCTGTCACCTTTATCTTCATTGGAGTTTCATCTCCTGCAGCCAGGAGCCTTTCCCTTATCAGGACGCTGGGGTAGTCCACACAGATCTGAGAAGGCTCCAGCCTTTTGGCCTTGCTCTTGGGCTCCTTGCACAGTTGGCTGGAGGGTGGGTGCTGTGGGAGTGAGCAGAAAACCCTCCCACTCTGGGGAGCCCAGTTTGGTGTGTTAAGGAGCTGTTTCTGTGGTGCTGGGTTGCAGCGTGGCACGTTAGGCAGGAATGCTGATGTTCTCGTACTTGGTTGCCACTGGTAGCTTCTTCCCAGATTAGCCTAATTGCACACGTTGAACAGCACTGGGTGGGACGGGTGCCCTGGGTTTGCCCGTCATGTTTATACAGTGAGCTTGGCCATGCAGAGCAATGAATGGCTGAACAAAGCGCGTGTGGGGAGGGGGAACCGGGGCTGCTTTGAATGGTTATTGTGAAGGTGTGGGGAGTGCGTGGGGCGAGCTGGGGAACACGGCTGCTGTGAAGCGTTGAGAGAAGTGTATGCACCAGGGTGGCTAA
Organism: Aegotheles bennettii; assembly: GCA_013398125.1. NCBI lineage: Eukaryota > Metazoa > Chordata > Aves > Caprimulgiformes > Aegothelidae > Aegotheles > Aegotheles bennettii. Next base: position 387,151 of record VZRW01012056.1, read on the forward strand.
TTTCCCAAGCACATTATCGGTGTGATATGTACTGGAACCAGATCAGATTTGAAATATATGGAAAGAAGCTTTTGTATGGAGGTATTTTACTTTGCATTGAGTGTCAGAAAAGTTAGTGAAGGCATCAGGAGATCGTGTGTTACACAGGGCCCCTGATGTACCTGCGTTGACCCCTGGAGACACGCGTGGGGCATAATGCCTGGCCACAACACGATGGTTTCCTAAATGTTAAAACATGCCAAAATGAGCCTGCTCATGTCCAAAAGTCATCTGCCTCTGCTCCCACAAATCAGGCAGCAGCGGCTGGATGGAAGCCCCCCAGCTTTCCTCCCCCCAACCCCACAGCTGCCCCTCAGCTCAGCTGGGAGCTCTCGCCCGCTCTTGCTCCAGGCACCACGCTGAGACTTAGCTTCAAAAGATGGAAACCAGAACCCAAACCTACTGTGGCTCTGGTTTGAAGTAAGAGGGAGAGGAGTGGGGAATTACACTGTTTGTTGGTCGGTGTCTTAAGCTCTTCTGAGAATCTCAGTTGATGAAGAGCTTATGTCAATAACTCGCCCTTCCAGCAATTTGTAGCTCTGAACATGAGAACTGCTGGAGGCTTGCCTGCTTGTGGAAAAAATAACCTGTGCGGATTAGCTGCAAGTTTTGGGGTTGCAAAAGGCCCAGCACGTGCATTAAGGGCTTACTCAGCTTTCACATAAAATGTAGAAAGATGTGAGATATCTCCCACCAAGTGCTTGCCTGTGTAAGTGTGTTCTTCAGAGCTGGGGCTGCTGTGAACAAGGGCTTCGATGCTTTTCATCCCAATTCTTTATCGTTAACTTCCATCGAAGGCAGTCATTATGCTCTACGCAGCTATTTGCTACTTTCAATAATATGAAATTGATTATTTGTTGCTGCAGTGTTTGTCCTGGAGCAGTCTAAATCCCCAGGGTGAAAAAATCGCATTGAATTTTCACTGTTCTTATGGGAGAATCTAATAAATAATTTTTATTTTTTAAATACATGGTTGTTTTTTTTTTTGTCTGTCTAGATGAAGATACAGCTTTTAGGTTGATTCACTGTGGATTCTTTCAGAAATACGCAGCTTCCAGGGCTGAGCAATTGTTGTGTTGCAAATATACGTGACCTTCCAGGTCACATTAGAAGCTGCCAAGGAGGGTGACGCTTCCCACTGATGACTTTAAGCCAGAGCTGCCACCAAAATCTCCTCTAAATACGGGTGTATATTGATAGTTACTCCATGTTCTTTAGCAGATTCATTTCAGGTTTATCTTTTTCCCTCCCAAGTGCTTTTGGTTGGTTGGTCAAATAACTACCCGTGCAAGTGGGCCTTTGTTGGGCTTGTCCACATATTTCTTCTGCATCGCTGAAGTGTACCAGAGGCATCAAACTGGGAAGAGCAACCCTTTATTTGGTTTTAGAGGGTTTTGTTTTGTTTTCCAGGCTGAGATTATTGTTCGTTCATCTATTAGTTTCTAACTAAGAGCTTTCAGAGATGGAAGAACTTTGTTTATTCTGCCTGAGGAGAGATTAGAGAGTGTCTGTCTTCCTCTGGGACTGCCAGTCATTGTTCCTGTTTACAAAGAACATGTATTTTTGCAGTTGTAAAAGCTGTGCATTTGTGACTGCTGGGAATTGATTGAAGGGGGAGTAATAATTCTCAAACTTGTTTCTTATTATTACCTCCTGGCTGGTTTTGATTCAGACACCATTAGCATCTTTGAAGAAATCCATTCTCTGATTGAAAAGTCAGTCTCTGCTTTCTAATAAACTTTTTCTTTCAAAAGACAGAGCAAGACTTTTGTTGTTGTTCAATTCTAACTCATTTGTGTGAGCGTACATCGGGGCTGATGGCCTGTGGGGCCAGCAAGCCAAATACTCCAACCGTATCAAAGAATTCATCGAAGCAAGATGCATTATGGACACTTTTTTGTTAATTTGGGGAGTTTTGGTTTTTTGCTTCCTAGATTTTTCTATTATGACTTATTGCAGGATAATTCAAAATCATAGCAAAGGCCCTGACTCATCAGGGTACCACAGTGGTTGCCTATAATTAAATAGGTAAATAGTTCTGTGCACTGTAGTGGGACCGCTTGTTTGATTATAATTGGGTGCATACTTAGACATCTCATGGGGCTGAGACCAGAAGGAGCAAGCCCAGCAGCTGGTTGTGTGTGTGTGAGACATTTCCTGAAGGAAATGTTATTAGTGTATTAATTATAATAGTAGTGCCCCTTGCAAGAAGCAAAACAACGTATTTTTTTTCCGCTACTTTGAATGTTAAAAGCATTGTCTCCTTTCCAATTATTGGCGTCAGTGCCAGAGTTAATACAAAACTATTTCCAAAACAGCCACGAGCCTTTGGTTTTAAGGAACAGTTTTGCAAAGATGGAAACTCCTCGGCCTTCTCCTGTGGTGAAGAAAAGGCTAACAGGTGGGGGGGGGGAGGGGGAAGCAAAATTCAGGAATGTGGTACTGTGTGGATTGTATTGCTGATTACTGAAACTTCTTAAAAGAATGGAAACCCAGCTACTGCTTTTATTTTCTGAAGGGTTTTTGGATTTCATACAATCCAGTTGGTAGGTACTAAAATACTTCCAGACAGTAGCACAGCACTGTGTTGCATAGGCATTCCCGAGGACACCAATACATCTGTTTTGCTGGTATTTTAATCCATAAAATACTTTTGTATAGATTCTAACTGACTTTAAAGTGTCACTTTTGAGAACTTTGAAGATCGGAAGCCTGGGTTCCCTTACTCATTCAACTTTCACTGTCAGTTTTGTGACGTGAAGTATGGTCTTGTATTGTGTCAATGTGAATCTTGGCTTTCTGAATGTTCCAGTGCTTCTTAAATAGCTGAATTATTTCACTGAGGTCAGTATATCTGCTTGAGCAGCTTGGAGGTCTTTGGGCCTGAGTGTATGAACACTGTGTGGGTCTGTGCTTTGCCTATGGACAGTGTTGTGTAGGGAAAAATGTGGGAGGAAGAATTTCTTGGGAGCACAGGAAGGGCGGATGCAGAAGGAATTCCAGTGACAACAGACCTTTCTGACCATCAATTTGATGCTACAAATTTAGCCATCATATTTATTTTGGTTAAATGGAAAATGCTTTCAGCACAAAAGAGGAGACTTTGATAATGACTGGAAGGTGTCTCTGGGATACTTCCTCATGTGTATTTTGTGAGTTAAAAATGGGAGAACTGGAGAAGTATTTTCTAGTGCTGAACTTGCAGCCTTGCGTGCCTCTACCAGCCTCCACAGCCCGACTAGATGAGCTTGCTGCATTCCACTGCTGACACCAGTCACTTCTCCGTGTTTTTTCCTGGGTGCTTTTTTCTTAATGACATCTTTTTAAAATTCTGTTATGCTCTGTTTATCAGGAGGAAAAAAACTGCTGCTGCTTTAAAGCTTTCCTGGATTAATATTTTTTTTTCATCTCTCCTATTTTCATGCCATTTGTAAGTACCATTGTTGATCCCTAACCCTGCAAACATGCCATTTGAAATCAGTTGTATAATGGGCTGTCTATTCTCTATTCATGCACTAATTCTAACCTTAATTAACTTAAATAGTTTATAAATCTGTTTCTGCTGCTGTGCCATGTTTATGTGCTAGGGGCCAGTAGCATATTTATTTGACAAGAATGCTGGAAACTTTAAACAATCAGGCTGGCAAATACGGAGCAGATTCTACATTAAAGCTGGTTGCTATGCTTGACAGATGCCAGAAGAAAAACCTTGATGTAATCTGGCATAATCCTACTGCCCAGTATCGAAGTAGGCTCTACTCAGAAACATTTATATTTCTTTTCTCTAGCCTTTGTATGGCGGCTGTTCAATTCCCTCACATGTAAAACAGATTAAGTTATCCAGCAAGGGTTATCGTGGGCCATCGTACTTATTTCATTAGTTCTGGCCTTTAAACTTAAAAGTGCACGTTCAGTGGAAAGGCATGGTTTGGTTCTTGCGTTTTTTGTGTAAATTTTCATTGTAAAATGTGACATATCTGTGATTTTATAACATCTTTGTTTTTTTCCCTGGTATTCTTAGTTGTGTTTTGAAAGAGGATTAAAAAAATCTCTTTGTTTTATCCCAACAGATTCTGTGTAGCTCACATAGTCTGTGTGGCACAGCACTGCTAATGCAGAACGTGAAGCTGACCTAGCTTTGCTGCACAAGAACAGTATGTAAATAAGCAGCATAAACAGGTTTGAGAGGAAAAACTGTTACAGTTAAAACAATCTGAATTGCTTAATGCTGTCTGTAATGGAGCCAGTTTCGAAGTGGGATAGTTTAATTGAATATTATGCATTTTGTACTGTTCCAACACTTAAATTAACCAGCTGATTATGACACTTCTCTTGCCTAAGTTCCCACCTCCTCCTCCTCCTCTTGGCTCCGTGTTCTCCTTCCTTACCTTTCTCTGGTTTCTGTTCCTTTTCCAGCCCTTCTTATTTGTTTTGAATGAAACAGCAGCCTTGCTTCCCTTTGACCCTCCAATTTCAAACTCTCTAACTTGTTTTCATAATTTCCATTTATTTCAATGTCTTTACTGTACCTCCCCTCTGTGTGTGGCCTAAGCTTAAACACAGAGGTAGGAGCCAGAAGCTTCACATACAAATTTCTGTTCAAACGCTCCCTCTCTCTTTGAGAGAAGCCCCAGCAGCCTGGACTAGGGGAAGACTTTGTCACTGCCACTACCATTCGGTTTCCTGGGAATGGTGGTAGCTTTGGGGAATTTTGCTGAGAATTTGGATAAAACTTTTCATTTTGAAGCTTTTAAAAAAGGGCAGTACTCTGTTTAAGGGGGAGTGAGGGAAACAGAGGAAGGAGCTCTTTATTTGTTACTATTTTCTGTTAAAATGTTAACATCTTTACTTTGTGTTAAAATACTACTGTATTTTAGCTGTCATTTGATGCAGAAGGCAGTTTTTATGAATCTTCATTGTTTTCCTCACAAATTCAAGACACGTGTTGTGGCCACTGGGCCACACTAATGTTTTCCTTTTGATTGCCACACTAATGTTTTCCTTTTGATAAATTTATGTTTAGTGTACCCTTGCTGATGTTCAATATGCATGCCAGAAGTTTGACTCTTAAAAAAATGTCTGACTTCTCTTTGTGGATCAGGTTCTGATAGTTGCCTTGGCTGCACACCACATGAGTGGCTTCACAAGCGTGGCGTTAGTATCTAGAGTAAGGTGTTGGTATTTCACTTCTAGGCCTATTGTATTTGCTTGGACTAAAGGGGAAGGTTTGAAAAGCTGATTTAGCAAGGCTTCCAGGGGATCTGAGAAGTTAATAAACATGATGTTGATCATAACATCACTGGAAGACGGATGGGAGTCGTCAAACTATGTTTTGTTTATGAGATTACAGATTCAGTTGACAAACCACTGATATAGTATTCTTAGACTGTTTAAGGCATGTGACTTAGTGCTGATGGTCCAATGGAAATATTTTTAAGTGCAGTGACAGTGGACAAAGAATCTGCATATGGAAGGATGTAAAAAAACTAGATGTGAAAAATAGTTGTCTACTTGATGCAGAAAGGTGATCTTTCTATTTTTATATTTATACACCAGCATTTAAAAATTGATTTATTTAATATCTTTACAATTAATTTGAAAGAGGATAAAACTAGTATGTGAAGTTTGCAGATGACTAGAGCAAAAAGAATATGAATCTTCATGTAGATGACAATATTAAAGTCAGACTAAATTGCCAGAGTTGATAATCAGCTGAACATGAGCTGCCAAAACAAGGTGGTGGCTCAGAGAGAAAATGTGATTCTCAGGTGTATAAATAGCAAGCTACCTATATTCTGTGGATGAACTTTGGTTACTAGAGTACTGAGACTAGTTGCAGTGTCCATGATTTATTATGAAAAGATGCTGGCAAACTATAAAAAGGCTCTGTGAAGAGCTCCAGAACAGTTTGATGTCTGGAAAACCTCCCTCACAGAGCAAAATGAAGTAGCTCAATAGCATTTAGTTTGTCTAAGAGAAAGTTTTGAAATTAGAGGGTTACAGTTTGAGGAATGACTCTGCCTCAAGGTGTATAACTGCAAGTGCATCATGTTATAGAAGACCCGTGACTTGAAGAGGATATTTGAACCCGAAGTCTTTGTAATCTGTCCCACATAGATGTGGGTTGATCCTGTAGCTAAGAGATGAGGCTTGACAAATCAGGCTAGTAAGCCTAATTTTAGGTAGTGAATTTAGTAGCAGTTTACATGGAAAAGTCTGATTTACAAATGTGGTAGGTTTTGCATTGCTTCATGGTGTTCAATCAAAACTTGCATCTTCTGGCCTTGTGCTAAAGGTTTCACCCCTTGGTGAAATTTCATAATCTAGACTATGCAGGAGGCCATCTTCAGTAATCATAAGGGTCTATGTGGCAAGTAGGGCAACTGGTATATATAGAAAAACATGACTTAAAAGGTCTGAATTTTTAGCAGTCGTCTTTTTAATTAGCGCTTGGAAGCCGGAGCAGAGAAGAAACAAATACCAGCTAACCCGTGGCTCTTTGCAGATGTATGATAAAAGTTTCATAACTACTGCTGGTCTGCGGATGTGGTTGGAGAATCCCTGGGATGTGCTGAAACTTCACGGAAATTTTGGTCTTGCACATCTATATTTGATAGTGTTATTAGACTTGTGGTTTTTCACTCATTCACATTCTTCAGGGAGGCTCTCGCACGGATGGATTTTAAAGTACTAGGTGATGAGATCCTTGTTAGCAATCTCTTGGTTCCTCTGCTGGAATATCCTTCTGGAAGGCCACCGCTGAGTTGGCACTAAGTAAAACTAGAAAGCAGTCATGACATCAAAACCAAATGAGGTGTTGCTTCCCAGAGAGGAACATCAGTTTTGTTCAGAGAGAGGTAAAAGGCAGGGGTCAGGAACTGACATTACACCCCAAAATGCTGAAATAAAGAAACTGGCAAGAAAGGAAACCTAAAAATTATATTGGCTTAAGCGAGGACTCCAGCAGAGAGTGAATTGTATCAACAATCCCAAAAAACACTCAGTCTTGAGAAAAACTTTGGAAAATTTTGGGAAGGAGGTGTTATAAGTGATGTTGTGAAACCTGGTAGATAGATGTATGTATAGGTCAGGCTTAGTTTATTAGCATTATGTCACTAAAGCCAGATGTGGAAGCTTTTTGCCTCTTGGCACCCTGGAGCACCTTTTAGGTTAGGCATTGCTTATTCTCTTACCATTAGAAGTCATTCCATTAAGTGGCTAAATGGGTTCTGAGTTAATCAGGAAGAGAAGACCAGTTACAAACAAATAATGCTAGGCTAATGCAGTTGCAAAGGGGGTTTGGCTGCTCACAGTCTTCTGTCTCTGCAGAGGGAGAAAGAGCGATGTCAAAATGATAGAGCAGACACCTATCTGGAAACATCTGGACTGCACGAGAAGTAAATGCTGCCTGAGAAGTCACATTGCAAGAGCCTTTGCTTCTAAGCAGTGGGAGAAAGAGGGAGAGGCAACATCCAGAAGTGCTGTCGCAGTGCTGAGTTTTAGCCAGCTGTCCCTGGTTCCTTAAGAGACTGCCCATTAATTTCCCACATCCCAAGCAATGATCAGCAGCCTGTACCTTCTCCTTATGAAACATCACAGCAGTTACTGTGTTTGATGAGCTCTGCATCTGGTCAGTCTCATCAGAACTTGCATATTTGTGCTTTATTGCACTTGCATGCTGCCTGTGGCTTATTTCTTTTTTTATCTGACACAACACATTCACAATCTGCTGTGTGCATAACATGGGTGGGGTAGACGAATAAAGGAAGAGGGGGATGGGCTTTTAATTTGTGAGTTCCGAGGGATTGTTGTGAAGGTCGAGGATGGAGGAAGCTGACTTCTTGCACCATGCAGAGATGCCGTGAGAGCCTTTTGAAGTTGTGGCTGTTTGTAATTGTCTTGTTCTGTTATAGAGGCAGTTGGAAAAGATCTTGCAAGCCGTGTACTTAAATTTGCTCCATGAAATTGATACTTTTTCTTGGCTGTAATCTCTTATGTATATTAACAAACCCGTTTGAGTACTTCTGCTTATATGTGTCTACTTTTTGAGTGAGCAGCAGTGTGGAAATATGAGCACTTGTCTCCCCCATAAGAATCTCCAACCTCTCCTGCATAAGTGTAATGATTAAAAACTTGGACCACGAATCTGCTTCTGATTCGGACACCACCTGTGCAAGTATTACAGAAAAGTCAAAACAGATTTTCAGCAGCAAAGTAACAGAAAGCATTAGAAAAATCACACAAAGAAAGGTTTGTACAGAAAATACAGAACAGGATCTCTTGTAACTTGAGTTTAATCTTGATTGTTTAAAGAATAGGAGTGATGCTAATGAGGTTAGGCATGCTGGCAAGGCAGTAAGGAAGAGCAGCAAGACAGTTAAGGAGAAGAGGTCCCTCTGCCTTTGCTGGAGATTAACCCATCCGTGTCGGATGCATTAATATGTAAGAGAAAAAAGAATGTCTGGCAGAAATTGCAGCAGGAAGGCAGTAGATTATATATTTGAAAAGCAGTTGATTGGCTTGGTTTCTAGTCTAAATTTTGACAGTGTCTTTATTACTCAGGGTGTTATTTAATATTTTCATGCTTTTTCTTCTTTTAAATATAAATCTATAACAGAAGGTAATATCTACCTAAATGTGTAAACAAGTGAGGGCAATTTGGAAATGACTGCCTTTAAAGTCCATGGAAGCAAGTTGGTGGGGCAGAGGTGGCTTCTGCGTTCCGAGGACCAGGCTTTGCTCTTTCACTTCTTAAAAGCAAGTGCAAAGTTGGGTCAAAACTTGGATTAGCAGAGTCCTGTTGCTGTGTATAAAATGTAACAACAGTAGTTTGTGAAGCGTACTTGTGGAGAAGTTTGTGAAGAAGTTTGTGAAGCATGGAGTTGGAGACTCATAAGATTCATCTTCCCGATTTAGCAAGTGCTGAGAGCAAGCTGAGAGCTGGCTGCCTGACGTACCAAAGCCATGTGGGTGGTTGAGCACAAGCCTGGCTTCAGATGTGCTGATCTGGAGATAGCATGCTCAGTACCTGCCAGGGCAAAGCACTGTGGCCCAAACCGGGGGAGGTACGAGGGAGAAATCCCTAGTTCATGGTGTGCCTGTACATACTACCAGTCTGCTCTTTTCTGTGATGCTCAGGCTGTAGAAGGGAATCTTGACTTTGGGAAAAACAAAACTAATTTTCATCCTGAATAATCCAAGAGCCCTGTTCCCAGCAAGGTGAGCTTTTGTGCTGTAAGCTGAATGAAACATTCAGTGCGGGTCGTTTGGTTTCAGTCAGAGATCCATTTACAACTGGGCCTTGGCTGAGGGTAGAAGAGGTTCCCAAGAAGTGGTGTCAGTGGTGAAGTGAGCCGCAGTGGTGCGTGCTCGTTCCTGGCTGCTGCGTGGCATTCAGTGCCCCTTCGCTTGTGCTGGTCCAAATCACTGCACTGTAAACTCAATCCTGGGCTGAGTTTTTCTTGATGGAAACTTCTGTTCCTCCCTTGATTTTATCCAAGACCATGGCCCTACTGAGAGCCCAGATCGGCGGAGTTAAGGGTGGGAAGAGATAGCTGAGGTTGGGGAGGAAGGTGTGTGGAAATTTCTAAAGCTGGTTCTGCTGACAAAGTCATCATATCGAGGAACTGCACCCTAAAGCAAAAGGTTCAGAACTGTAGAAATGCTAGAATATAAAAACCATGGAGGGGTGTAGGGAATTGCTTCCAGGTTTAGGTTTATTTTGTGCTGGAAAGTAAAGTTTTGATACTTTTTTTTTAACTTGTTGATCATAAGATGCTTATCAGCTGAACTGCATTCTTTTGGTGTTGGTATGTACACTATGGAGTTTCATAGCAATCTGTCCAAGGCTGGCTTGCCAGAAGAAAGTAATACGGGCATATGTTTCAAATACAAACAAGAAGTAGGAAAGTGAAAAAATTCTGGGGGAAAAGCATTATGTGAAGGATAGAATATGAGCAAAACAAAGCGATAAAAGAAAGGACACTGGTGATCTGTACTGGCAATGCTGAACAAAAGCAAGGGTCTCATTTGTGGTTTGCAGACCAGTTCTACAAAGAGTGTTATCCTGAAGCCAGGAAGAACGTCTGGTGGAGATTGACCTCAGTATTCCGCTCTTAAGTACGGGGAATTCCTGTCCATGTCAAGTGTATCAGCATCAGGAAAAGCTATGCAGATCTGAGAAGGGTGTTTAAAAAAAATAAAATAATCAGAGGTAGAAAATAGGTTATGTGCTGAGAAGCACTCTCTTTGTGTGCCAGACTGCCCAGAAGTGGTTGTGACATCTCCTTCATGAGACACATTAACAGCAGAAGAAATTAGTAGGATAGAATATTAATTCATTTGCTCTGTCTTGCAGGGAGGCAAAGAACAGCCAAGACTTTCTGTCTGATGCTCTCCCTGAAAAAGCATCTTTGTGTTTATGAGTGCATTATGAAAGATTACCTGAGGTGATCTGAAAGTACACGGTTTTTCAACTTGAAGAGGATCTACAAAAGAGTGGAAGGAGCTTTGCTTTTCTGTTTTTATGACTCTAAAAAGATCTGAAAGATCTTAAAAAACTCAATAGCAAGAGATTTCTGTTCTCATTTTTGTTTAGGGAATTTGTTTCTGAGCACCCAAGAGGGAAACTAGCATTTAGTCAGACTGGCTGTTGTATTTTGTGTGTATATCAACATATATTTAACTCAGATGCCTAATCCACAGTAGGAAGAAAACATTTCTTTTCAGAGGTCTTACTGAGACATGACTTGTGGTTAACAGGCAGTAGTAGGAATAGTATCGGTACATCTAAATCCTTTCTCCAAATCCTGGCAGAATTTCACCAAAATGCAGTAATTAATTTTTATTTTTATTTAAACAGCATTCAATTCATGTCTTTATACAAATTCGGGAATAAGGGCTTGTGCATTTGTCAGTAGCAAAGCTAGACTTCTGAAACTGGTGACTTCTGAAATGATTGTCACTTCACTGCAACTCTGAGCATTCCTCACATGATCTACTGGTACAAAGTGATTTTTTTGTCAGCTTATGATAGGCAGTGCAGGCAGTGCTGTTTGTCCTTAACATACTCTAATGTTTTCCTTGACACATTTTTGCTTTTAAGTTGCATGTAGCATAAAGGTTTCGATTAAAATATTCGCCTGCATTGTGCTTAAGGATTGTTTTAAGAATCCAGGGCAGGGGGCAGTGATTTCCCTCGTTCCAGAGTTGGACTCTGAAGAAAATTTTGAAGCAAGGTAAATTGGCAGTAAAGACATACACAACTATGGACTTCTGAATTTGAAAGTGGAACAGCAGGTGTTGCCTGGGCAATAACAACATGCCTGTTGTCCTCATTCTGAATTTTTGTCTGAATTTGCCTGCACAAGCCTGCATTAGGTATGTTCAGTGGAGATTTGTTAAATCTGCTAGCTGCAATTTGGTGATGATTCCATCTGCCCTGAGTCTGCTCCAATGGATCACAGTCCTCCGTGTGAATAAGGGCTGGAGGGTACCTTCTAGCTGCCAGGTAGACAGTGCTATGGCAGTGAATGCTGCTGTAGTGATCAACTGTAGTATCATTTTTGCAGCAGAAGGTAATACATACGCACAGAAAGCTTGGGGTTTTTTCAGCTGGAAGAGCTGAAAAGCTGCGTGTCATTTCTGAATGCTAGGGTGTGAAAACCTCTGCATGAGAAGAAACAGGCATTTTGCTTCCATCTTCAGCCTGTTGGGGCATGACTTTTTCAGTTGTAATATGTGCAGAATATAAGCTATGGTTTGGAAAACATGTTCTGTGCATTTAAGTTAATGGTGTCTTTTGCTTAAATTGAATGATGCTGTGTTGGCTCTCAGGTAGAATTGAATAATACAAGTCCTCAGAGTTACAAAATATGTTTGTTTTTCAGTTCTGAAAACAAAGGGAGTGAAGCCCTAAGTGTAAAGAGCAACCAAAAGGAAAGCACAACTCTGCCTGCACTTTTGAAGGTATGATTTTCATTTACTAATACTTAATTGAACTAAATCCTGCCACCTGTGCTTGTGACTACTTGCTAGTGTTCGGATGTTGGCTGTATTCCTGCACTGTGATGTAGCTCCTGGTTGCCATGTTCTGGGTTAGGATCCGTTATGCCAGGGTACTAGTACACATGCAGAAAACAGACTGTCTGTGCTTCACATTCTGAAAACAAAATTCATGTCTTTATTTACACTGAAGAAGTGAGAGTCTAGTGCTAGTTCTGTACGCAGTTAGCCAGTGAAGAAGGAAGATAGTATTTTTATCAAATAATGGTTACAACCATTCCCCTAAAGCACTGTGTCTATGTAATTTATGATTATCTAACCAGCAAGTGTTTGCCTGCCTGAAGGTCCATTGGTTGGCAGCCAGAGCACTGTAAGATCTGCGTGCGTGTTGGCTGTTCTTTACCAGTGTGATCCATGTTAATCATGCTTGTCTTGTCCTGTAAGCTTTTTTCATTGCAAAAAAAAAGGGACATGCTTCTCTGTGATCAGAGCTTTCTCCTGTGTCGCTTGGCACAAAGTGATGGCTGTCTATAAAGTTATGTTTAGATTTAGTCGAATATAATGAATAATTATGTGCAGGACAGGGCCTGGTGACAGCAGCCGTGTTTGCTGCTGTCGCATCATGCCCTGCACACAGCCATTTTAGTGGGTCATTCACTAAGTACTTTTTCTTGGGGTTTTTTTTGTTCCTTTTCCTGGTAGTTTTAGTTTAATGCAGATAATATAGTGTCTATTTCCTCAAAAGGGCCCTGACTAGTCTGACAGATGTATTTTGGGATGCAGCAGGCTTCTTGACACACTTGAATCTGAGATTCTATCCCGCGTTGCATTTATTGGACGCTAATGGTGTATGGAGAAGGAAGCAGTCGTCTTCTTGTATGGCCTACAGGCTCTCTGTAGTTGCATCTTCAGTACCTAAAGACAATTTGTTTGGGCTTTGCCAGATGTCAAGAGATGTTGCAATTGCCTCTGCAAAGATCTGGTTCAGTCCAACGGGGTTGTTAGCTCAAGAACAATTCCGTGTTGAATGCAGTTCATCTACATCAAGGTGGGAAACAATGCGATGACGTTTGTTTGGAAGCCTTGTCAGCCCTGTCAGTTCTGAACTCTTGGAAAATGCCACTGAATGCCTTCCTGCTACTATAAATCATGGACTATCAATTTTATGCCTTGAAATGCAGGCAGAAGAGATTTTGATAAACCAGAGGAGATTCTCCTACAATAGAAGCAAATTGTCTACATGTAAAGAAAAATCTTATTTTTCTATGTTAAATCAGTGAAAAATTCTAAAACAGATTTTCCTTCTGAACAAGGAATGGGGAAGGGGGAATCATTTAGCGTGTGTGCACAGGAGTTCAACACCAGGAATTGCTTAAAAGGAAGTATGAAGAGGGCTATGCCTCAAGGAACAAGCAGGATGCATGAAGGGAGTAAAGAGTTTAAGTTACCTGAGAGTATCTCTCTCTTGCCAAAAAGTAAATCTGATTTGTTTTTTAATTTTAAAAAGCCCAAGTTCAGAATCTTTTCTGCTGAATCTAAATTGGTTGCCATAAAGTCTTCTACTCAGAACTTGGGTTTTGTAGTATGTACTGAAAGTTGGTGCCAATATTAATACTGTAAAGTTTTGTTCCAAATACCTGATCTGTTTTCTTCGTCTTGCCATAACTTTTTATTTAATTTTATTGTCTTTGACCTGTAAATCTAGAGTGTTACAATGTACATCACAGTATCTTTGAAATAATACTTGATGTTTGTATAGGCTTTATAAAAAGATGCAGTTTTCATATTCCTAGAACGTGATGGCTGTTCAACTGTACTGAGAGCTTCCTGTCTAACTTACTGCCCTCTTCCTTAAGCTGATTAAAAATCTTCTGATACACTTGAACAGTTTCATATATAGAGAGTAATGAGTGCTTTTAGCACTATAATTTTGTATCTTGTATGCAGTGAAATCACAACTAGATAGTAAAATCTGATTCAGAGGAGGTGGAGGAAGTATTTATTCCCGACCACTGGCCCATACCTACAGCCCCCTTTTTTTGGTATAGAAAATACTTTTTTTTTCCTATCACTGTTCCCTCCAACACACACTTGCATTTTGGTAGCACCACACTGACATTGACCACAATAAGCTGTTTTATGCAAAGATCACTACAATGCAGCTGAACAGCTGGAGAGAACTGAAACTCTGATTTGAAAGAGATAATGTATGGCATTGAAAGGTGTTCCGGTTTTATTCATTGAGTCATCAAGATCACTATGGGCTGATGAAAAACAATGTTTGTCCTCCTTTGTGAGGAATGTCTAAATCTATATACCTGCATGGATCAGGTTTGGGCAGGCTTCCATACGTGTCCATGTCTTTGAACTCTGCTTCGACTTAGTCTTTCAGGTGGATGGTGACTAAAAGTTGAAACCATACTGTGTCTGTTTGTCACCAAGTTAATCAGCTGTCATGTTTCTCATACACTTAGATGTAGACTTACATGCTGTTATCTTGTATATTCATATAATAAGCCAGAGGCAAAATAGCACGGGAACTGTATGTCTCTGGTTTAGCAGCAAAGGTTGGACATCTAAATTACAGCTGAGTGGGTGACTGGAGCTGGGAAACATGCTGAGCTACATACGGTAGCTCCTGGGCTCTTCTGAGCATTTTAGTTACCAGCTCTGTACTTCACCCCTGTTATTTTTTTCCCTGCAATGAAATATTTAGCTCATAGCAGGAGGAAAAGATATTTTAATACTCACTGTATGAAAATATGAAGCCTAATCTTTATGTGCCAAGGTAACTTTACCGATCATCATTTGATCACTTTTGAGAAAATATACTGAAATATATTTGCCAGAAAGTATGCCACCACCCACCACTATGTATTTACAGATCTTGTTTTGCTTCTGTTTCCTTGAAGCAGATCCATAAACAGCACTTTTTCTGAGTAAATCTTCCATTTGAGCCATGTGGTGAAGAGATGATTGTGTGGCTGTAAACAGTTCTTGAACTTGGTGTAGTGTTCTAAGTTTCTGCATTGCACAATGTCCAGTACACGTTAGTATATCATTAACCTCACTTTTAGCACTACAGGGAATTTGTTTTTAAAAAGTGTATTGCAACAGTGCTTCCTGCAAAAGTACGTGCAGGCATCTTCCACAGCTTTTGGTAATGCCCTAAAACAGATGTTTATAGCTGGGACATAGGTATGTATTAGATTGTGTGGAACAGCTACCAAATAAGCTAACACCACTACTGCAGTGAGCTGTGTGCTGGAGAATGTCCTGTTAGTCCTGAGGAAATCACACAGCGCTCTTGTTGGACATGCTCGTGCTGCAAGCGTAACCTGGTTCCTACCCGTTCTACCATACTGCAGGGGTAGCAGCAGTGATAGGTGCTCGGGTCAGTTCCAGTAGTAGTGAATGCCTTGGGTGCCAGGCTTGCCCTCTCTGAGGTTCTCATCCAACTGAAGGCTTTGCTGTGACAGAGTAGGCAAATTCACTTGCTTGCTGATCATCCCCAGATATCCTTCCTGTAGCAGTGCAGGGAGGAAATAGCACGTCCTCCCACAACTGATTTGGGAAGGAATTCCTAAGCATCTCAGCACAGGAACTACCATGTGACTTTTGTCAAGCAAATGCAAAAGTTTGAAAAAATAGGTATGGATATGATATACCAAATACATGATTTAGACTTAAGTATTTCAATGGCATTAAATATTTTATAATTTGGCCCATAGGCTCAAGCCTGGGTGCTAGTTGCTTGGATTAAGCAGGGGCAGTCCCAGCCTTCATAGAAAACACAGGGGCAGAAAGTACTACAAAGATTATCTCGTCTACTCCTCTGCTCCAAGGTGAGATCTATCTATGTCATACCTGAAATAAGTTTGTCTAACTTGTTTTCAAAGACCTCCAGGGATGGAGTTCTCTTAAGATCTCTGCAACTTCACCAGACGATTGTTCTACCAATTTCATAAACCTTATAATTAGGAAGTCGTTTTCTTAGCATCCCATCCAAAGCTTCCTTGCCACAAATTAAACCGGTTGCTAATTGTCCTCTGACAAGTACTCCTGTATACTGTGAACGTGGAGAAGAGATTATTCTGTAGCCCTGCTTTCTCACATGAATTTAATTTCAAGGTAACATAAAGATGGCTGTATTTAAACAGTAGACACAGTATTAAAATTTGATGGCAAGAACTGCAATTACATGATAAGATGGAGCCAGATTCTTTTTAGAGTTGCAACAAATAGGACAAGAGGCAACAGATGCAAGCTGGAACGTGGGAAATTCCAGTCACCTATAAGATTTCTTTTTTTCTTCTTTTTTTTCGCCCTTTATCATAAGGGTGGTCAGATATTGGAACAGTTTGCCCAAGGAAGCAAGGAAATTGCAGAGTCTTTACACTGAAAATGCAACTGGATTAAGCCCTGCTCTAACTAAAGCTGCTTTGAGCAGGAGCTTAGACTAGATGACCTCCCCAGCCACATTCCTTTCAGCCTAACTTGTTCTGTAGTTCTCTGTCACATCATTTTTCAGCTGGTGTGTGAATTCACATAAATTTTTTAAGAAGTTCCATGAACTCAGTGAATATATGTAGCTGTTGTTACTGAATGTCTCTAATTCTGACTTTCTAATTAGAGTTTTAAGTTATACAAAAAGTTAGAAATCAATATTAAGCCCCGTGTCATAGTTAACCACATGCTTTTCCACATAGCGTGGTTTTGTTTCATATTGTCATGGTTTTATATTGTCTTTTATTTCATATGTATGTTATCTAAATAATGTCTGCTAAGACTGTGCATGAATGCCTGATGAATGCCTCTGTCTTAGACTGGAAAGAGGGATTCTTTGTCTTTTGAGAGCCAGGGGAGGTGGGCTGTTACTGCCAACCCTGAATTTTTAAAAAACTGAGAGTTACTTTATAAAGTGTTGCTGCTGCTGCCCACAACAGTGAATGAAAGACAAAACCAAAATGTTTTTGGAGTTAGCATGATCGAGATTTCTCTTGTGGAACCTGAAAGCAGATCTTTTTCTCCTTGGCAATGATGTAGGCTTTCATTGAAATGGAATTTTACAGGCACGTACATAGCACCCTCTGATTCCCCAGGACACTGTTAAATCAATGGTGCTAACAGCTGTATGTGTTCAGGAAGTCATTTCATGATCATTCTATCTAAAGTCCTGGTGAATTCCTTTGCCACACTGAAGATTTTTAGAAAACATGATCCTAAAACATCTCCCCTCTCTACTACTTCAGATCTTCAAAGAAGGGATCTTGAGCAGAGAACTTCATGTCAGGATAGGTGAAAAAAGAATGGGCTTAAACCTTGCTGAGTTTGGCACAGAAAACCACCAAGGAGAAAGATGAGAAGCAGAAGTGTGGTGCCAGATGCTACAAGCTGCCAATAGAATATAAGTACAGGTGGGAATTTCACTGTCTCACCCCAGTCCTGGTGTATGGCCTGTTTGTGCACACCTTCTGCATTGAAAAGGTGAATTTCACCTTTAATTTTTTAGTTAATTTTTTTCAAACGTCAGGGAATCATCAAGTACAAGAATAAAAATTACTTCATGTTTGTGAAAACATTTTCATTAAAAGGCAATGGAAGAGAGAATTTAATACTGAGAGAATTTAAAAGAAAGAACAGAGATAAGACAGACAATTTAATTCTGTTCTCTCTGGCTCCATACTAGACCTTGTAGTAATGAGGTGATGGTTACTTATCGAGAAGTGAGTACCGATTCTTGATCTTTAATCAGAGTTTTATAGTAATTTCAGAAGGGAGGAAATTTGAAGTAACTCTGCAAAAGGTGTAAACAGAATTTTTTAAAAGATAAGTTGACTTTGACATTCTAGAGCCTTGCACTGAATTTACAGTTCCCCATAAAGGTGACCTTGCAGAAACTTTGTTTCAAGTTGTACCTCCTTTTTCTCATTAGAAGTGTGCACCCTTAGCACCTTGTTTTTTGTTCTCTTGCCAGGGAATGTGAATCTGGATATTTCCTCAGGTTTTAGATGAACACCAGAGTTTCAGAGAATGTTTGTTTCCTCATCTGAGAAATTAAATCTACATTAAGGACTTCTTGGTGTTCCAGAAATTCAAATGGATAAACAAATTTTTAAAGTCCCAGTGCAGAACTTTAAACAGAGGCCATTGTCTTTCCAAATGTTAAATAGTCATTGAATTTAAATAGGTTTATTTTTAAAAATGCAAAATTGTTACAGATTAACTAGAAGTCTCTTCCTGTTTAACTTTTAGTCGTGATTGTGGACATGCCACGATTTCATTAGTTTTCTAGTTACTCTTGTCTTCTGGGGTTGTATTGACATGATTTTTTCATGTCAAAACAAACAGAGAGAGGAGGGTGTGGAAGGAAAACTATAAAAGTATAAAAAAGACAAAATATTCAGAGGTTCAAAGTATTGGTTATTTGTAGAGATACAAAACTCACCTTTAGCTTAAATCCCCCCAAGGCCATCAAGGATAATCTTTGTGGTTTTTGCTTTTTCTGATTATTTAAAAGCTATTACTTAGTTTTTGACAATGGTGGAGCTCCCTTGTTTCATCTCAACCACCATTTTAATTACTGGTATTAATAAGAAAAACCCACTTTGCATGTTTTTTAAATCCATTTTTCTTGTGAACACTGCCAACAGCAGACTTTTAGGAGTTCTCTGCTAATCGTGTATTTCCCTGTCTGCTACTACTTTTTCATGAATTTTCCTTGTTTTCTTAAACAAGTCTTGTTCCTCATCCGTGTCTCACTGTGCCTGGTTCTTGGTTAGGTCTCCCTATGTATTGCCTCCTGTCGGTTGAGAGTGCCTGACTGCTCTTCCTCATAGTAGTTGAAAAAGCAGAAGCTTATTTCACGTGTGGATTTAATGTACCTCGGCGTGTCCCGTTCAGTGCAAGCAAGTGGGAGATTACACTGAAGATGCATTAGCCCCCTGGAGAAGGGAAATCTGTTGAAAAACTCACTGTGGGTATGTACTGGTCTGCCAGCAACTCGAGCCATTTCACTGTGGTTTTTGTTTAGCATACAGAATTTACATACTGTGTCGCTGTTCAAATGGAGTGAGATGCTCGTAATTGTTAAGTGAAATGCAGCCATCTCAGCTGTATTGCAAGGTCAAAGCTAAGGCTAGGAATATGGTTAGTTTTCCAGTGTTAGGGGTTGTGAGGCCTAAATGTGCTACTTTGCACACCCAACACTTCAGCCAGAAACTCTTAAACTATTTCTACCTGCTAGAAAACAGGAATTCTGGAGAAGTGCTGTGACCATTTCTTGGAAGAGGAAATTGGGATGTTGGGGTTAAATGACTTGCTGAAGGTCCCTGGGGTGAATCCGTGGTGATCCTAAAATCCTGATGGTTGGCTGTCTTCTCTCTCAGCTGCAGGTGAGGTGGGGTGGTTAAAGTGCATGAGTGTGCCAGCGTGATGTGCAGAATGTCCTCCATCAGCAGCTCCCAGCGCAGACGGTCTGCGAGAGGTCTCCACATGGCTGTCTGGGGTTTCTGCTTTGTAATGACCGTTCATGGGCAGTGAAATCCGAAATGTCTGGCTCTTGTGGCTGGAAGCTAATGCTTTGTTCACGGAGATCTGTGTTTTAATGCTGTTAATGTTTTCATTTCATTCACTTGTTAGGGCAATAAAAGAGGTTGTATTCTTGGCAGATGGACATAACCCCTGCCGAATGAGAACCTCTGGCAATTTGAACTTTTGCCACTCGACTGCTGAGAGACGGCAGCTACCAGGGTGGCTGTTCCCAGCTGGTGTGGGAGGCAAGGCAAGCCCAGCAGAGCAGTCCCTCTTCAGGGTGCAGTTGTGCTGCTGGAGCTGCCCTCTGCACTTCGAGGGGGCAGTTCACGCTGGCAGCGAGCCCTGTGCCTGGCTGGGGTGCAATTAGGGTTTGGGTGTATGTCTGTGCTACAGTCAAGAGTGGATTACAGCCTGGAAAACATACCTTAGTCTACCGTCGAATGAATTAGCTCAGATAAGAATCACACTTGAGACATGAGATCATGGGCTTGTCTTCTGAGCCCTGGCTGCCAAGTTTCTCCGCAGCGGTTGCTCCAGCAAGGTGAGACTGCACTACCTGGCTGCGCAGTAGATACAGCTTCAGTCATTGCTGCAGTCTCTTCAGTCACCTGAATTAAGTCATCATCTTGTTTCATGCTCTGCCGAGCTTCCCCTCTGCACCAGCCTCATGGCATGTGAGGTCGCAGGACCATAGGATAATTGAGGTTGAAGGGACCCCAGGATGTCATCTAGCCCAACCTCCTGCTTAAAGCAAGCTCAGCTATAAGGTCAGGCCAGGCTACCCAGGGCTTACCCAGTGCAACTTTGAGAATGAGTTGCTAAAGGAATAAAAGGTAATTAAAGATTTATGAAGCATGTCTCAAGCAGGAAAGCTCACAGAGAATGGGAGAGGGTAGGCAAGGGTAAGACTGATGGCAGTCCGTGTACGAAAGGAGCAGAAAGACAACAGTATGGCAGGAAAACTTTTTTCCTTGCATCAGCAAGGATCTCAACGGGAACCTGGTGGGTAGATTTTAATTCAAAAACTATTGTTGCATATCTGAGTAAGATATTGTTACTGTTGTTACAAGTCTGAGGAGCTGTTCATCCTCACTGGAAGAGGATTATTTTTATTTTTAACTGATGACATGAAGTGTAACTAATATGACAGTCACTGATATTCTTCCAGTGTTGTGAATATCAAACTGCACAAGCCCAATTGTGACACAGATGCAACTGCTCTGTTGAGGTTAACTAAAGGCTCTGTCTATTGAAAACTGGTGGGATATACCACAGAAAGGATTGTTTGTTATATCCTACTCCCTTGCCTTTTTTTCCTGAGCATTTGCTGGGGGCTTGTGTCAAAGATGAGCTCAAACAGAGGATTGGGATATAATAAGTGAAAGTTATCTTGATGTTGACTCATGGAATTGCCATCATAGTGCTATGTTTGTCAGGCATTTGTGCCTGAAGGCTCCTGCTGTGTTGAAGGCTTATTGACTTCACAGATCATGTGCTTTTGTCTCAGTAATTTGAATGTAGCGTTATTTTAAAACACAAACTTCAAAATCAGTATCGGGAACAGTTTTGTTTTTATAATGCCTAAACAGTGGTTCAAGCTTTGTATTGAGATTTTATTGGTAAATGATAAAACACCAATAGCTCATGCTGTCTTTTACAGCACAGGCAAAGTAGAGCACGAGGGAGACTATATATAGAGAGGGAGACTGTATAGAGACTAGGATTGATTATATTGAAGGGAAGAAAGAAGGATCTGCATAGCTTCTGTGTTGGGACTTAATATCCACGTATATCTTCAAGTAAGCACAGTATAAATGTTCTTCAGGGCTTTTTTCGTGCAAGAGAATATTTACGGTTAAAGGTATGGAAAGACCCATTCATATTAAAGCTTCCTGTTCTTTTGATTTACTAAAAGTTAAGAAAGGAAATGAAGATTAAAGAGGAAAGTAAATCTAAATAGATTTCTGTTTCTGGAAACAAAGATTACAAAACAGCTTTTCATGCAGGGCATGAATTACTCTTACAGATAAGAAGCACAGCCTTCACAAGTGTTACGTCTCAGAGCTGCTAGGGGAAGAATTTCACATGTAGAGAGTTAGCCATGTATGAAGTCTCAGTTCCTAATAGGAAAAAAACCCCACTGGTTGCTGAATAAAAAAGACTTTAAAAAAGCAACAAACAAACAAACAAAACCACCCCAAAAATAAACAACAAAAAAAACGTAGTACCAAACTGTTGGCAAATTTGAAATGTGATCTTTTATAGTTAATGTATTTAGCTGTTAACTTCATCCGTGTTGTAGTAATTAATAGAAACATTTATAATGGTTATATCTGCAGAGAAAACAGAGTAAACACTTCCTGCACTGAGATACTCTTTCAAATGTGACAAATTTATATGAATTACACTAATTACAGAACAATGGAGAAATGCACTCCCTCACTTAAAAGCTGAATCAAAAACTGGTATTGAAGAATGCTGAGGTATTAATCAAAGTGAAGGAAACTGTGACAGGAGGACTTTGAAGTTGGCTATGGTAAATCATTCGTGTGTTATCAAATTTTGGAAATTAATTGTTTTCTTGTTTATATTTTGTATTTCCTTATGCAAAGTACGTAGTTCCTATGAGATGAAGTTAATTGTTCAAGAGATTCATCCTGAGTTTGCATGTTACTTGCATAGTTTGCCTAGTACTGAAGATACCAGCCAACACTGGTACATCTGTAAGCTGCACTGCTGTCACCTTCATTTCCAGGGGTGGGTTTGGGTACAGTTGACTTGTAAAGTAGCAAATGCTGAATGCTACAGGGATGGCTACATCACTTTGTGACACATAAGCTATTGATCAGTGCAGTATGTGGGGAAGCTGGTGGGATTTCTCACAGGTGTGATGAAAAAAGGCTAGCATCTGACTTGGCCCACTTTTAAAAGTTTACTTAAAAGTTTAATGTGGTTGTTTAAGTGTCCTGCCTGTATGAAGAAAATAAGAGTTCATATGGATTTCTCCAGGGGAAGTTAGTGCCATTCGATTTCTGTCCTCACATAAACAATTCATTTGCAACACATACATGTGATCACTTAATATTAAGCAATTGCATCTACTCTTTGTATGAAAAAGGTGAAAAAATACTGCTTGAAGATTTAAGACCACTGCTCCAGTATCATTAAGGATAACTTGCAAGTTTTTAAGAAATTGCTGTTCCCTAAGGATTAAACTGTGTTCATTACAACACTTTTTTCATCATTAATGTCATCCTAGATGGACTATTAACAAATAAACCCACTTGCTTATTTTAGGTTACCTTAAACAAATATATCTTCAAGTTGAAATAGGATTAATGACCTTATGAAAATAGTAGCCTTCTGTTTAGATTGGATGGGTAGGTGTTACCCAGTTTGAAACAATTACTCTTATCCAAAGATACGTTGGCACAACTAAAATTTGCATAGGACTTTTTATTCATGTTCTCCTTTCCCACTCCAGTTGAGCAGAGAGGATTTCATCTAAGAAAAGCTGGACTAGCTTTATTCTGTTCTAATAAACTGAGTTGAAACAGGGATTGAAATTACAAGGATTGTACTGTAGAGATAAAATAGGCAGCAATAGCATATGGCACCCACCATGAAGGGTGTGAGGATGGTGGGGAGGTGCTCCCCAGAAAATTTTAGTCCAAGGAAAAAGCATTAGCAGACTGTGGGGCTGGAAACATGGTTACATGTGGTGTTTGTGAAGCCTACCAGTGAAGTTGCATAATCTTTTTGGGTAGATGGTCTTGGGAGAAGGAGCATGGACTTAAACAGCGGTTCTTGGATCTGTAAGAGAAGCTGACACCAAGGAAATTCAAGGGTGTAAATTGGTGAGGAACAGAGCTTGTCTTCTTGCTGGGGGTAGATGCTCAGCTGAGTTGAGGGAAGAAGTGAACAGATGGTTCAAATGAGGTGAAGCACTGCCTTAGTACTAATTGTTTTCTGTTAGCTGGTAGGCAGTTCAGAAGGTTGTGGATGCGGGTAGTAGTAGTGTGTAGCATGTTGGCTGTATGGAAAACTGTGCAGTTTGAGCATGGTAGATTACGGAGCTGTGTGAGACTACAAATAGTTTGGAAATAGAGCTGTGCAGTTAAGTCACCTGTAAAGTTGAAGGAAAGCTGGCCAAAGGGTGGAACGTGGGGTTACTAAGGATAGCGGATAGGATTAATCTCTGGCACGTGATCTGAGTTTTTTATCCAAATTCTGTTCTTGATTCTCCTGGGTAATGTGCACTTGTAAAAAAACCCCTGTGTTTAAGGCTATGGTATGTTTGTGGTTTGCTATGGTGTTCTTGCATATACCTGCAACCTGAAAACAGTTCATCTCACAAGCAACTATAGATTTGTCTGTGAAGCTGTGCTTTTTGAGCAGACTCGAGTCTGCTGAAGTGTGAAAAATAGTTCCTTGCTTCTTCCACAGTTTTTTTCTGCCAGTTAAAGCAGTTGTTCTCCACCTGTCCTGTACTTCCACAGCAGCTGCTTTGTGTATCTTTTAACCTATGCAGTCCTTTTGGTTTTCTGTAGAATAAGGATCTTTTTAGTACAAAAAGAGAAGAAGAAAGCACAGGGCTTTGATCTTAAAACAGCTCTAAAAGGAATACACTGCATAGGAGCAAATTAAAATTAAGGACTTTGGGAATGTGGGAAAATTACAGGAAACATCTTCTTATGTGCTTCCTGTGTTTGTCTTAGGTTTGTCAAAATGAAGAGAAGAACCGTTCTACAGAAGAATTTAGTAAATCTGAAATCCAGGAGGAGATGAAAAAGGCTAATAGCCTTCCTAGTTTGACTCCTGGAATCAAAACAGCAGATAAAGACAAGCAGCCCCGAGAAGGTTTTTTTCATTTTCTTGGAAGCTTATTTAATATTGCAACAAAGTCACCTTTGGTAGAATCGAAACCCTCTACCTTCCAAGATGAACCCAACAGCCGTGAAAAGGATTTACAGAACATGCATAACCTTCCGGAGGACATGCAGCCAAAGCGTCCAAGAATTGAAGAGCCTGTCTGTTCTACAGCTAGAGCAAAAGAGGATTCTCTAAATAAGGATGATGCCATCTTCAATAGTATTGGGAAAGATATCTCACGGGATCTGCAAGGAGGCCGGAAACGATCTGCAGACGCACAAAAGTAAGTTTTATGATTTAGTATTAAGTAAGTTAATGTTTGTGTGTGTGTGTGTGTGTGTGCACAGAACTACCCTGACTAAGTTCCGCTGACTGTGTGACAGATGACTGTCGTTTCTCGGGATGGTTGGAGTGTCCCTGACTCAACTTTGTGCAAAATGATAGTAGCAACTACCTTAAATAAATGAGAAGTTAACTGCAACAAAATAGAACTTTAAAGAAGGTTTTCTAGAAGTCTTCTGACAATGGATAGATCTAACGTAGATCCATGTAAGTGTTGAGTGGTTTAAGATGTGGCCTTTAGATATATGTTCATTATTGTATATCTACTTAAAAAAAAAAAGCTTGAAGAGATTATTTCCACCCGTATTGTGGGCTAAATAAAGGTTTGAATGTTTGTCCTTTCTATATCTCACTAGTTTAGTGGCTTTACTTCTGCAAGTAAGGCTTCCTCATTTTTAAATAATCTTTCCTGGTTTATTTGACTTGGTGATTTTTGCTTATGTGTTTTGTTTCTCTTGTTCTTTGGGGTTTTTCTGTAATGTAAAGAAGGTTTATATAAAATACTCAACCTAAATATGGAACATCCTTAACAGTCCTGTAATATTTCCAAAAAAGATTTCCAAAAAAGGGTGCCAAGGGCACCAGTGTGTGTTTAAGAGTAGAAAAGCAAAAAAACATTGGCTGTGGTCCACACCCTATGTTACAAAATCTTTCTGACCATGGCATAAACATGGATGATAGTATTCCAAAAACATTTGTAGGTGTTATTCTGAATATTTGACTATATGTGGACCAGTACAGCATAGGTTTGGAGTTACATGTGTATGCATGTGTGTGGTACCTGTCCAGTGTTTGATAGGTGTATAGAACATGGACTTGTCCACAGGCAATGAATCTGTAACTAATGTTTATTCAGATTTTCAGTACCCAGGATATTTATTTCAAATGCAAGCCAAAAGTAATCATTATGGGTAACCAGTAATTCTATCACAGTTCTCCAGCTTGTGTTGCAGAATGGGAGGATATACTGAGAAGAAACACCATTTTTTTTTCTTTAAAGTTTTAAAACTAATTTGAGTTGCACTCAGTGTATTTATCTGTGGCATGTGAAGTGTTTCATGTTCATATAGGAGGTCAGAGATTCCTAAAGTAGCTGCTTAATTAATTTCACTTCCATATTGGGGATGTCTCCAGCACTCTGTCCTCATTTATTATTCAGCAGACTAATGACTTGAGGCGTCTGTCGGTCACCCTTATATTATAAACGTAATGGCAGATCAGGATATGAATAGAGGATGTGATACCTGTTCAGGTGAACTTAAGGCTGTATTTCCACCACCAAAATACAGTACTGTTTGTAATTATTAATAATAATAATGGTTGTGTTGTCGTGGGTGCTCTGGTTTGGTCTGTGATGTGGTTTTTATTACAGATTCTTACCACAGTAGCACACATCTGACTGACGCTTTCCAGACTGCACGGTGCAGCCCAGCACCAACCGCTTGATGGATCGATACAGAAGAACATTTCTTCTCCCCTTAGTTGCTATCTGGAGAGACCTGGGAGCACTGTGTTGTTCAGTCTGGTTCCTGAACGAACTGTGTATTTCTTAAAGCTGGTTGAACAGGCTGGCTGGCTGCATCAGTCTCCTGTTGCTGTCTCGGTGGCATGAGCAGCGGGTAGGCTGCACGCCCTTGTGCCAGCTCTGTGCAGGGGTGTGAGAAAAATCACCCCTCACCTCAGAGAAAGCTTAGGCAAAACAGAGAGTGGACATCAGCAGATCTTCTCCACTTCTCACTTTGTTCCATGTGGTTTCTTCCCTATTGTATTTCAGCATGCTTTCTGCTGGACTTTATTCAGGGCTTTCTCTTTCTCTCACTCTCCACCCACAGCTGCTGGTGGTGGTGCTCAGTTCGCACTGGTGGTCTGTCCTCTGTGCGGCTCTTCTCTTCTTACTCTCTTCCCCAACACAGTCAGTCCTCTTACAGGCTGTAGTCCTCTAACTTAACATGGGTGTCTCCTCTCTATTCAGACAAATAAGAACCTTGAAGGTTCAGCTGAAGGCCCAATCTGTGGTGAGATAAACCTGGCAACCGGAGCCTGCGGATAAGTGGGGGAGAGGCAGCCATGGGCAGCCCTGACAGTGTCTTTCTCTTCCCCCCAGTACCCTGGCTGATGGATGCAGTAAGGAGCTGGTGTACATCTTTCCTTCCAGATAGAAACCTCTGACTGCTGCTGGCTTTTCAAAGTGTACGTGAGCTTTGTTTGTCTGCCCCATTTTACTGCTGCCTGCAGGCCTGTGAACGGGAGCGGTGGAAGTGATGGAGTCTTGGGATTTTTTTGGTGCTCAGCTCATTTCACACTGCTGCATTTGAGTAGATCTTGAGCAGTAAACTGGTAACATGCTGGGCAGTCTGTGCACGGCAGAAAGGGTCAGATGGTCGCAGTCTTCATTCGCTTCTTGTGAATTCTTCTTCAGAACAATGTGGATTAATAAGTTTGGCATTAATAAAAGCTTGTGGTGTTTCAGAGGTGTGGGTGTTAACTCACTGAAGTGACCTCTGTGCAAGTGCTTGTGAGTTATTTTGGTTTTGTTGAAACCAAAGTTGCAGTTGCCATTTTCAGTTGACCATATTTTAACATTGTCCCATATTTTTAGATAACCTGTGCAAATCACTGTAGATTTTTCTCATTATAGTTTACCTGTCTCATGGTCTGACAAGCATGTAAAAACGTGTTGCTAATTTGGAGGTAGGGGTGAGTTGGTCTATATGCAGAATGAAGTTTTTCCATGAAAATTTACTTTTTTTAAATGGAAGAAAAACTGTGATGATTTTTAGTTTGTTTTTTTTTTTTCGTTATAGCTGTTGTAAAATTAGGCAAACATGAAACCAGTCATTTTCCTTTTAAACTAATTCTCAAAAGTACAGTGTGCATTCAGCCCTTTTTGGCTCAGGATACAGACCAAGTTAGGCAGTCCCAGTGCAACTTTTGTGTATGTTTTTCTCTGCTGACTACACACTGTGAACTGTGTTTCTGAAGCAGTTTGCAAAGAGAAACCAAAATGACAAAGCGGAAGCAGAGGTTTGCACTGTTTACCTTTTAAAAAGGATACCTCTTTGTTAGGGATGTGATTATGCCAGTTTTGTTCTTTTTTTAGTTTATAAATGTTTAAGGGATGTAGAGCAGTGGTGTTTTTTCCTCTTCATTACTAGCAAACTTCCTTACTAAATATTAACTGACTGATTTTCATTTAGCATAGTTACACTGTAAAAGTGCTCCTGATTGCTGACAGTTTGTAGAACATATAAGAAGTAGTTGGAAGTGGGTGCTAAAGCACATGAATAATGATGGGGGAAGAAGATGTAGGACAAAGGAATAGAAAGGTTCATGGATAGAAGGAAAGGAAGGGGTGGCATAAAGGTGGTCTTTTGCTGATCTCTTGAAGGTTGAGTCCCAAAAGATGGGTAAGACATGCTAGCAATTCATATAGAATCATAGAATCATTTTGCTTGGAAAAGACCTTCAAGATCATCAAGTCCAACTGCTAACCCAGCCCTGCCAAGTCTACCATTAAACCATGTCCCTAAGCACCACATCTACACATCTTTTAAATACCTCCAGCGATGGTGACTCCACCACTTCCCTGGGCAGCCTGTTGCAATGCTGCCCTTTTAGTGAAGAAAATTTTCCTAATATCCAATCTAAACCTCCCATTGAGGCCATTTCTTGTCCTATCACTTCTTACTTGGGAGAAGAGACCAACACCCACCTGTCTACAACCTCCTCACAGTTAGTTGCAGAGAGTGATAAGGTCTCCCCTCAGACTCCTTCCCTCTAGGCTAAACAACCCCAGTTCCCTCAGCTGCTTCTCACAGGACTTGTGCTCTGCATCCCTCACCAGCCTCATTGCTCTTCTTTGGACATGCGCAGAACCTCTCTGTCTGTCTCATAGTGAGGGGTCCAAAACCTGAACTGCAATTCCAGCATTTAATGTAGAGGCAAACTGAAGCTGAGGGCTTTACAGATCCTGAAAACTGCTGCATTATTAATCTTACAACGGCTTCCTTTGTCATGAGGAACATTTAAATGAATTTGTTAATTCTAAACTACTGTTAAATATTAAATTAAAGGTTATCTATCTGTGGTTAGGGAGGAGGTTGCAATGATAAGTGAAAGAGGGACAGTTGTTAGATTGCATAACCCCCATTACAGTTGTTTTAAAAAACAAAACAAACTTTTAGAACTAAAATACCTACCAAATGGCATCAGATGCCTCTACCCAGGCAACTTCATTAACCTCATATCCTTAAAGAACTATTTTGCAAAATACAAGGAAATCAGACTTCTCTGACCTGTAGCCTTAGGTTAATTTTGCTCTCAGTGGGAGACCTGGCATTTCGTAAAGACTCAAGTTTCCAGGCTTTGAGCCAAGGAAGGAGGAATTCATGAGCTCAGTCTGTGGAATACGTGCTTGTAAGGGACAAAACGTGTAGGTCACGTTACTCCTCCATCACCCTGGCTGGTTGGCTTGGAGCTAACTGCTTTAATGGCTTCTGCTCTTTTAATCCAGACATTGGCAAGTGGTAAAGGAGCAGCACAGCTGACAAAACCATAATAAATTTGGCAAAGTGTCTAGGCAACGATTACTGTGGACAGTAACATAATAATTGCAGCACTGAAGAAGGGTGAGGACAGTTGGGTTGGGTAAGTCTCCAGTTATGGTGTCCCTCAGTCTTCTGTTTGTCTGGGAAGGTTGAAGATTTCCTTGCCATTGAGAAGTGAAGCAAGCAACTGGGCTTGTGCTGTTCTGTAAGAGGTTAATGATGAAGGGGTGAGGTCGGTCAAGTATAAAGTACAGTTTTAAAATAATGTTTATTCAGCTATAAGTAGGAAAAAAAAAGGCAGAGTAAGGTGTTTGCCACTAAGCATAGAAAAAATCTCTGACTTGTAAGATGGCAGCCTTTGTGTAGAAAGTCCCTAGTGGCAGAGAGGGATGTATAGAAGTGAAAAGTTCACGTTTAGGTTTTAGCCTTTGCACTCCTTAATGATCGTAGAATTACAGAATGTTCTGAGTTGGAAGGGACCCTCCAGGATCATTGAGTCCAACTCCTGTCCCTGTGCAGGACCCCCCAGAGTCACACCATGTGCCTGAGAGCATCGTCCAAACGCTTCTTGAACTCAGTCAGGCTTGGTGCTGTGACCACTGCCCTGGGGAGCCTGTGCCAGTGCTCATCCACCCTCTGGGTGAGAACCCTTTTCCTGATATCCAACCTAACCCTCCCCTGATTCAGCTCCTGCTGTTACCCTGAGTCCTGTCACTGGTCACAGGAATGAAGAGATTGGTACCTGCCCCTTCTCTTCCCCTCGTAAGGAAGCCATAGACTGCAGTGAGGTCACCCCTCAGCCTCCTCTTCTCCAAGGTGAACAAACCAAAATGATATTAAAAGCCAACATTTAACTGATGAAACAAGCCCTAAAAATAAAACCATGGAACAGAGGGGTTTACCTGATATCTTGCCACTGAAAGTCTCCATGAGAGAGATCAAGATTTTATAAAGTAGGTGACAAATACAAAACATGGGTTTGCCCCTATTATTTTTCTTTCCTGTAGGGTAAAACTCTTCCACTGACAGATACGTTGCCTTTCACTAACAAGCAACAATTTGGCTTCAAAATCGAGGCTGTTTCTGTAAGACTCCTGAGAATGGACTTCCTGCAGTACATACCTGCCATCTTCTCAAGAATGCAAGTCACGGTAATGGGCAGTACTCTGTCTGTGTGACTGAGAACACAAGTCGAACAATTTTTCTTTTTTTTTCCCCCCCCAGGAAAAAAAACCCTAATATGAGTAATGATCCAGATCTGTTCTATTGACTGCTTGCCATTTTCCTATCTTCTAGTGTATTTTTTGTAATGTCCAGTAACAATAAGTGGGTGTTGCGTATAGTGATGTGCAGAGCAATAGTACTTGTGAAACTGCATGGCATGTTCTGGAGTTCAGCAGGACACCTTATTGCATTGCCGAATATGGTCGATGAGATGAGAATCAAATTTGTACCCACTCTAAATGTTTTGATTATAAAATCCTGACCACTGGTTAAGATGCTGTTATGAACCTTTCGGACTTGGAAGTGAGAGAGAGCTCCCAACCCAGCTGCAAGGATTTTCTAACTGTAGGTGGAAGAGGAGAGGGGGTGATTTTAAAAAGCAAATGCTCAAACCAGTATGCTTTGATACTTTGCACCCTGCCAGGAGCCAAGTCCTCATAATAGTTTAGCGAGAGCATTGCAAACTATTTCATTCAGAAAGGGAGGTAGCATCGAGGAGAGGCAAATTTCAGACAGTTTACAGTACTACCATGTTATACATTCTTGGGTTTTGAGAGGGGTTGGGGTTTTTTTACTTCAAACTCTAGTAAACCTGTTGCTATACATCTAATTGCATAGTATTTCCCATCTTAGTAGTGTCAAAAATCCTGTCCTTTCATTTTGCTTTATTAGAAATACATCTGATAAAACTTTTCAGCTGTACTTAATTCACTTAATTCCAAGGAATGGTCTTGCCAGGTAATTCCTGAGGAAAAATGTAGAGGAGTGGGGAAGCTGCTGCATTTGTTGAAATAAAATCTGTCTTCTGATCAGAGCCATGACCTTCTCTGTAATTGCCTGCCAGCACATACAGGACCTGAACATTTAAAACCAAAATGTGTACACAGCATGGCAGTGTCCAACCATCTGTTGGGTGATAACAGTAAGAGGAGAACAAGAGCACTGTGTTGATTACTTCTGTTATAATAATACCCGCATGAAGATTCCCGTTGTACAGACAAATATATGTAGTTACTAGTAATATACACCCTGTCAGAGTTGGGAGAGATAGCTGCTTCTCTTTGTAGTAAGAGGTTGCCTTGGTGGTAGCCCTGAGGAACGCCAGAACAGCTGTGGACCCTGGGTGGTCCTGCCACCATGTGACCTGCATGCCTGCAAGCACTGCTCTTTGGACCTGGGTCAGATACTTTTGGTCATAATTCCCTGATGCATTTTTCTACACAGACACTTGAGGCAGCACAAGGAAGAGCAAAGAGCAGAGGTTTGCATCTTGGGGTGGGGAAATGGGGGAAGAGGAGGGGGACGCAGTAGTTTATCTTCTGATGGCTTTCTGGCTTCTGTCTTCAGAAACCAACCATGGACGTGCAGTGTTGTTCAGTTGCTGGTGCTCAGATGGACAGGGAGTCATTGCTGCTACTGCTTGAGGGGAGTATAAACTATGTGGGTAGCTCCACCCTTCTAGGGCGGCCAAATGTCATGCAAAATTGATTTAGAAGGCTGTCCTGGGAGAGGATCAGGATCATCCTGCCCCTAATTCTGTTGGTGAACTGTGGAGGGAAACCTCCAGCAGAGATATGCCCAAACTCCTGTGGAAGGATTTAGTGTTAGGTCACCAAAGAAGAGGGCTTCGTTATTCTTATATCTTTTCTTCCAGGCATATCTCTATCCATACCTTGATTTGAACAAGCTACCCTTTAACACACTTCTCGGAGACTTTCAGATTTTGATGAGAGTCTTGCATCTGGGAAAGAACAACCCCATGGATCAGTATAGGTTGGGGTCTGGCCTGCTGGTGAGCAGAGAAGGGGAAAGGGACCTGGGGGTCCTGGTGGACATTAGGATGACCATGAGCCAGCAATGTGCCCTTGTGGCCAAGAAGGCCAATGGCATCCTGGGGTGCATTAGAAGGGGGGTGGTTAGTAGGTCGAGAGAGGTTCTGCTCCCCCTCTATTCTGCCTTAGTGAGGATGCATCTAGAGTGCTGTGTCCAGTTCTGGGCCCCTCAGTTCCAGAAGGACAGTGAACTGCTTGAGAGAGTTCAGCACAGAGCCACCAAGATGATGAAGGGAGTGGAACATCTCCCTTATGAGGAAAGGCTGAGGGAGCTGGGTCTCTTTAGCTTGGAGAAGAGGAGAATGAGGGGTGACCTCATGAATGTTTATAAATATGTAAAGGGTGAGGGTCAGGAGGATGGAGACAGGCTCTTCTCAGTGATGTCCAGTGATAGGACAAAGGGAATGGGTGTGAGTTGGAACACAGGAGGTTCTGGGTGAACATCAGAAAGAACTTTTTCAGTGTAAGAGTGACAGAGCACTGGGACAGACTGCCCAGAGAGGCTGTGGACTCTCCTTCTCCGGAGACATTCAAAACCCGCCTGGATGCATTCCTGTGTGACCTGCTCTAGGTGATTCTGCTCTGGCAGGGGGATTGGACTAGATGATCTTTCGAGGTCCCTTCCAACCCCTAACCCCAAGCCTATGTGGGTCAACTGAGACCTAGTCAAGATAAGTCCCATGCTGAGATTTTTGCAACTGTGACCAACAGTGGGGTGGGTGAATTTTGGGGTTTCGCCATAGGAGCGACGCAGGCAC
Organism: Aegotheles bennettii; assembly: GCA_013398125.1. Classification (NCBI taxonomy): domain Eukaryota; kingdom Metazoa; phylum Chordata; class Aves; order Caprimulgiformes; family Aegothelidae; genus Aegotheles; species Aegotheles bennettii. The sequence goes on from VZRW01012056.1 coordinate 420,304, forward strand.
AACCTACCCACCAGAGAAGGGTACCAGCCTAGAACTGAGACATGGGCCAAAAGAAAGGTTCTCTTTGGCACCAAAGCAAAGATTCCTGTGTTTCTGAAGGATGAAAGCTTCTTAGTTTAAGAGAATTCATAACAGATGCATGATGCAAAGTTGAGCTAAATTAATTAAGGTGAAAATTAATTCACTGGGTTGTTTTTTTCTGCTGAACTTTTTTTAATAGGGTTGTTCAACTGCATTTGATTAATAAAGATGGTTTCTTAGAAACAGCATGGTACAGTGTGATTTTGAAGTTCAGGAGCTACTTGCAATGTAATTGTTCAGGCCTCCTAGGCCTTCACTTGCCAATAAGGGCTTAATCCTCACACCTTCATCTTTACTGTTAGGATGGAAAGTAGTGTCAGAGAGAGTGTAACGCTGGGTTCCTGCTTTAAGTAGGCAGGTGGGCTGCTAGAACACATAGTCACCTTTGGTTGCCTCTTCAGAGCACATATGGCACCTGCTCATAGGCAGGTCCTGGTATAATCTCCTGCTGATACCTCCACCTAACTCCCCCTGGCATCCATGTACACAGAAGAGAAGAATAATATCTTCGTTTCTGGCATCCCAAAGTCAAACCCTTTGGTTTCCTTAATGCATCTGAAGCTACACTCTGGCTTGAGAGCAGAGGGGTGTTCTAGCTTTAATTCTTCATTACATTTGACAAGAGGCCAAGAGGAGTGGCTTTCTTCAGCCTTAAGAAGAGAAATCTAAGGGGAGACCTTACTGGTGTCTACAGCTCCTCTCGTGGAGGCCTTAGAGGTGATGGAGGCAGGCTTGTCTCAGAAATGTGCACTGTTGGGACAAGAGGTGATGGGAACATGCAATATTGGGAAATGTGTTTTTACCATGAGGGTGGTCAAACCCTGGGGCATGTGCACAGGGCTCCTGTCCCAGTGGCCCATCCTCAGAGGTGCTCGGAAGTGGTAGGACAAGGCTCTGAGCACCCTGATCAGGTTGTCCCTGCTTCGAGCAGGGGTTGAATTAGACGATCTCCTGTGGTCCTTCCCAGCCTATGTTCCAGCTCTGTGCCCGAAGGCAAGGCTGTCTCTTACAAGGTAACTTTGTGCCATCCAGCTTCCAAATGCAATTTGCCTTCCATTGGGATTTGCATCATCTTATAACCCCTCCTTGCACGTCGGTGTGAGGCAGCACGTGGCAAACTGCCGCAGGGGCAGCACAGGCCACACTTGTCCCTGCTCCCTGGAAGAGGAAGTCAAAGGCATTTGACCACCTAAACACCCGAGTGTGAGAGGGGTGAAGGAAGGGGAAGCTGGCTGAACTCTGTGGGGTGCAGAGGGGTGAGGGTGGCAGGTAGGTGTGCATGGATGCTTCCCACAAGTGTGGGGCAGAAAGGTTGGTTGCTTCTGGGTACTGGGAAGAGCTGGGACGGATCCCAGGCCCTTCGTGCTGGTCTTACAGCTACTGGTGTTTTGGGTCAGCCTTGATCTGTGCTTTCTTCTTCAGACTTAAAGAGCAGGGTTGCTTTCCCAGATGTGGAAGATAATCGAGTAACAGCATGAAGGGCAAGGGGAAGGAAGAGCATTCCTTTCAAGGTCACAGGAAATACATGTGCTCCATTAAAATTGTCATTGACTCTTAATTGTCCTTATGGAATGATAGCTTTGAAATTTCCTGCAGAATCAACTGCGTGCAAATCACTTTGTTCAACCAAACTTTTGACCTTTTGAAATACACATTTTGATGTGTAGGACACGAGGTATTTCAAACTTCAGATTTAAATCATGAAGCTATCCCCTCTGGCTAAAAAAAAATATTTTCTTTCATCTATGTTGTATGCGACAACTTCTCAGTTAGCCCACAGTGTCTTTTTTTTAGTAAGGCTTTTATTTTTTCCATTTATGATGATCTGACACGAGTGTAGAAACCAGCTGGCTGAGCAAGTTGGATTCCACCAGAAGGTTTTTTTCAAAGTGACTTCAAGACAATTGTTTCCAGACAAAGGACGTTAACATAATTTTTGGAAGTTGTCAGTTAAGTATGCAGTAGGAAAAAAGCTAAGTGAAAAAATTAAAATAAACAATAGCATAATTTTAAAATACTCAGGGAGGGGTAAACAGGAACCACAAGAGACATACTGATCTAGATCAGTGGTTTTCAGCCTGTAGCCTGCAGATCTGAGCTCTGGGAGTGACTTCTGAGGGGTCTGTGAGAGGAGATAGGGGGAAACATACATGTGTATTCTTGAAAAGGCAGGACACTGCTGGGCTGGGGAGAAAATACCTGGAAGAGTGAGGTATGGGGAGAAAATGGCCATTGCATGTCTTGGGAGAGCCAAGTGTTGCATGCTGCAGAAGCAGGCCAGCCAGCAGTGTGCTTACACTTCAGCACTGCCGAGCCCGAGCTGGTGAGCCTGGAGCTGAGCAGGGGTGCTGGTTGGGAGGGCTTCCCGGCATGGGTGTCGTGCTGTGCAGGTGGGGCCGTGCTGCCTGGGGATCTGGGGTGCTCTACCTGTGTAGTGCTGTATCATGCTGTATGATATTTCTCCATCTTTCTTAAAATAGTCTGGAGTTGTCTGCTTTCTGCATGGTTGTATGGAACAAATATGCAGATAGGACAGGTCACCACCTGGATGACATACACTTGAAAAAGTTGCAAGCAATGTCGTCTTTATGGATGCACTGAGATGAGGCGTTCAAGGTAGCACATTTTGTCCTGTTCCAGGGCTTCAAACCCAACAAGATTGTTTTATAGCTAATGCCACATTTTAGCAAGTCACACAAGATGTCTGTCATATGAGATTTAAGAAGATGTTCCCTCTCCTTGAGTTAGCCCCCCTTGAACTTTTTAGTTCTCTTTCAGAATCGAGGAAATCTCTGTAAGTGCCTACTTCAGACAAATTTAGCGTAACTCATGTTGGCATCCTCTCTTGTTGCTGTCAAAACAGTCTTTTGTGAAACTGAATTAAGGCTTTATAGGGAATTGAATAGCTTCCTGTGAAGAAGGGAAAAAAAGGAATTTCTTGGGATTTGAAATATGTGACAGAGTACTCACTGGATTCTGTGTATAATCAGGCTTTCATCTGTATCCTTATATGAGTTGGAAAAAAAATTGCAGTTCCGAAGGTAAATTCTGAACCGGCATATTCTTTTGGTGATCAGAAATGAATTGTTACTTTAAATGTCTATGAAACAAGTCTCTAGTGGCACTTCCAAGAGATTTTCTGTGGCACAACCTGCTTCTAAATGTGTTTCGTAAGACCTACAGCTGAATTGCTGCTGCCACATAGGAACATGGGTTTTCATTTTTCAGATGTCGTCTTGTTGCCTAGGAGTGTTTAGGTTGAACGTGCTTCTATGTGCTCTAGAAGTAAATGCCTTAGGACTAAAAGGTCTGTTGGCAAAGTGTTTATAATATGCTGAGCAGCAAATTCTTGATCAAAGGTCAGAGATCCTGAAGTTGCCGTGTCTGGAGGAGAGGTTGGTTCCTTTTCGAAATAGCATCCACTGCCGAAACTCTTGGTAGAGGCAAGTCTGCAGGAGAGCAGAGCTGTGTGTTGGGAGACACTGGCAGATGCCAGCCACAGGACAAGACTCTGCAGCTGAAGAGGTGCTGTAGCCAGTGCTAGTCAGGATTGGACTTGTGCACAGAGCTCTGCAGGACAGGTTGCTCCGAGTCTTGCTCAGACTTCAGATTGATCAATCGGATCATAAAATTCCAGCAGAAGACAAATGGAGAGCAAAAAGAGTTTGGAGAAATTATAAAAGGCACACACAGTAAAGAGAAACTGAGTATGTTTGTTTTGCTTGACCACATATAACTCTTCATTGGGATCTGTCGCTGAAATGAATGTGAACCCTGTCCTGCTGGGTTCTCCTTGTCATCCCTGGTTAGGCAAAATTCTGAAAAATTCATCCCATTCTGGATGCTTTGGGTTTAAGAATTGTTGAGTTTATGGGAGAAATGTGAAGGCAAAGTTGGGTGTGGCAGACAAACAGAAGGACATCTTCCAGGTTTTTCAGAGCACTAGCTCTTGCCATATGTTTATAGATGAATTCTGAATACTTCCCACTGCGTATCAGGCAAAATCCCAACAGCAGAATGAAAGACGCTCAGTAAAAGTTCATTGTCGTCAAGCTGTTCATTCAAAATGATGCCTTGGCTGTGGATGAAATGGGTGCTCAGTGCTTGCAATACCATTGCTGTGCACATACTTAAACATGTATCATTACAGTTTCCCTTTTCAAGAATCCATAAAACGCATTTAGAGAATTGGTGCTAACCTAGGTTCTGATTGTTCTTGAAAGGAATTTTATCTGGATTCAGGACAGTTGTAGACTGGCTTTTATTTTTGAGGCTGGTGAAAGTATGTGAAAGTTGATGAATTTTTTAAAAGCTTAACAGTGATTATTTAGAACATTTAGATCCCATTCTGACTTAACAGAGGTAGGAGAGGTTGTTCAGTAAGGTCAATTCTGAATGACAGCACGATCAGGTCTTATATTTAAGAATGTAAGGCTTATTTTTATTATGGCTGTGACTGATGATGAGTGATTACAGTGTATTACAGAACACAACAAATTCTTCCCCTAAGATTTTTAGGAGTTTAGGGAAGTATTTTCTAATATAGAAGAAAGTTTTCTGTGAGGAATTGAAAAATAATGTTTTGGGGTTTTTTTTTTAAAGAAAAAAACAGGAAAACAAAAAAAAATTATAATTTATTTTTTTTCTACTACCCATTCTCCAACTGAGTTGTGTTTTCGTCCACTCAGAAATGTGTGTGTTTCTTTGAAGAGGTGTGAATGCTGAAGACAGCAATTTAAACAAATGGGTTGTGTGATGCTTACCAGGTACCACTGTTGGCATCTCTGAAAGCCAAACTAGTGGTATAGAAGACTAAATGTAGGCATCTGACTTTGTGCCTGGGAGACATGGTGTTTATATTTGACTTTCCTGTTTTCTCTAAAACTTAATATACCTGGCTAATAAACACTGTATTGAGATTATACTGTAGTCTTCATCAGGGATTACAATGAATTTAACCCAAATACAAGCTTAATTTTCATGTTCTCATAATGTCTGAGTTCAGATATTTTGACATTAGCCTAAACATAGCTGGCAATGTAAAACATGCACATAAATGAATGTTTATATCTCTGTTTTAGTGTTTAAAGATGGGAATAATTTCACCTTCAGTTTGCTTATATTCTTTGCATGTCCAGATACTGCACAAGGAGGGAGTTTAGTTGTGATTTTAAATAATACTAAGTTCCCTCTTCAAAATAAAATCAATACTAAAGTATGAATCTGGTCGTCTAAAACCTTGTCAGAAAAGAGATTCTATTTTAGAGTGGTAAATCTACTCCATTTCTATATTCTTCTGTACCTATTGAGAGAATACATACTCGCAATCCGTACAGGCAATATTTGAAGTTATAGTTACTCGGTGAAGTTACAGTAACTGGGCTGTTCAGTTTTCCTTAGCAAATATATGTTCTATTTCTCACTTAAATCATTTGTCCTCAACTCTAGAGCTGTAACAACTTCTCAATAGGTGTGAACTAATGGTAAGCTGCAAAGAGTTTTTTGAAATACTGTTGAGATATTTTTAACCTACTGCAATGCTTTTTTATATTAGAAATCAGTCTTAGCTAACTATTTTTTTCAAGAGACTCTTCTGAAAGGAGTAGGACAATTTCCCAGACAGGTGAATAACCACTTCTAGCCGCTGGGTTAGCAGACATAGGGTCAGAGTGGGTCAAAATTTGAAAGGATTTGTTCTTAGTTTAGATGGGGACAAAGCCAAAATGGAGTTTAAACACAGTCTGAGCATCTGCTTTGTCCTAAGGTGAAGAATGGAAAAGCTGATGGTCACATTCATATTGTCCCTGCTCGATTTCTTGAGAATTCTTTAACTGACAAAAAATAGGGAGGAAGGAGAGATGCATTAGGAAGGAGGGTGAGTATTTAGGGCATCTGTTAGTTTTAGGAAAGAAGAAAAACTGGTTCTTGGGAAAACTTAAAGTGACAGCCTCTGAATTTATGTTTAGTATATCAGAAAGAGCAGTGCAGGACCGGGATCACAGCTTTTCCATGGTGATTATTTAATTTGTTTGTTTTTGCATTCACTTTTTTTGCTGTTAAATTGATGACTGATGAATGGCTAGATCTATAAATTCCTTATCACATTTCTAAGCTTTTCATTTCGATATTTCTTCCAGCATTCAAGCAGTCTTCATTCTTACCTGATCTCCATTCACTCTCTCTCCTTACTACCTTGTGGTTCAGAAAGCATCTCCTGTTATATACTTTGTTTTCTCCACATGTTTTGCTTCTCCTAGTCCTGTTCCTTAACAATGTGTTGAGAGCTTGGGTAAAAATTTATATTTCATTTAAATATTTTATTTGATATTAATAGAGTATAATTTTTTTCCGTTTTAATGTATCAACTTGCTTTAGTAGGGTATGACATCTCCACAAAAGTATGCTTATTTCTGTCACTGCAAATGTTGACTTGCGGTGGCATTTGTAAATAGTAATTCCATTGTCTAGTAGAAACCAAATGATAGAAAATATTTATAGCAACATCTACTTGTTGCTTATAGTTTAAATCCATATTTAGGAAGAGCAGGAAAAAGAGGAAAATTGTGTAACAAGCAGTCTACAGTTTGTGCAAACCTGTGGAGGAAAACAGTATTGTACATCACCTGCAGGTTGTGCTGACCTTTATTATCACACTAGCTATTTAGATGGTCTGTCTTGTGCTGATAATGATGATCCTTCTTACAGGCAGATGCAACGGAAGCCACAACCACCTGCAGTCACTTACGCAACGTATCGAGGTTCTGCAAGGATTAGGCAGCTACTGAAGAATCAATCAGAAATGGCTGAAAAAGGAGAAGAAAGTACTGAAAACAGAAATGCTTCAGTGGTCAAAGAAAATGGAGAAATCCGAACAACTGTCTCTCTGAAATCAGGACACTTAATAAAAGAAAATAGAGAAAATGAGGGTAAAGAGCACAAAGATGGTGTCATAGTAAATTCTTCTGCATTTGAAGTGGAAACAAAAAGTTCTGGTAAAGCTCAGCATTGCTCAGGTAGCAATAAACATGAAATAACTGCAAAGGCCACAACTTCATCTACTGAATTGTCTCATGGGGTAGACTTAAAACATATACCTGCTTTAGCTGCAAGAAAGGTTAAAAGGACATATTCACTAGATTCATTATTGTCATCTAGTAGAAGAAACGGTGAGATTCTAACCAATTCCTCTTCCCAGATTACCAGTTCCCTTAAAATGAGTTCTACAAATGATTTGGTTGAAAAAGAAGTTGGACTGCTGGGAGATGCAGAAGCTCATTTTCTGACAAACCGAAATGCCACTTCTAATTTTGATAATCATTGTAGTATAGCAGCTAGTAAGGAGTCCACAAAAAAAATGTGGGATGATTGTTTACATTCGCCTAAATCAAAAAATAAGACAGTTAATGAAGAACTACAGGTGAGCAAGGGAGAATATTGCTGTAGCCATCAAACGGATAGTCACTCGGAGCTTATGTTGGATGTCCAGGTGCTTCATTCCAGTACCACCACATTTCAGCAGCAAGCAGATCAGCATACAGGTAGTGTGAATAAAGATAGTGATCCAAGGGAAAGTGATACAGAGAAAATTGTGGCAGCTGTAGAAAGAGAGCAGAATCCACATAACTTTCTTGCTACTGCTCTTTTACCTTTTAATGAACAAATACCCACTTCACTTAACATGGAGTCCAGAGGAGAAGAACATACAGCCTCAGGTAATCTGACTGCCTCAGTGTTATCTGTTAAAAACGATGAAGATACAGTGATGGGCAGGGGGACTTGTAATGAGGAACTGAATGAGTTAGGGAAACCAATGCAGGTAGAAAATGATCACCAGTTAATCCTTACAGAGAATTCTAACGATATTGCCACACCAAAGACTGGTTTACCTTGTCTAGAAACCAAGCCTGTGGAAACAATGAAGGTTTTATCTGAGGTTGCAGTGGAAAACCTTGCCAATGTGTTGTCATGCATACATGGGTGCGAGAGTGTGAAATCTGACTTCGATGAGCTGACAGCACCTCTCTCTGTTACTTGTGGGTCATCTTTTGAAACTGGAGGCTGTTGCTCAGCTTCTCTTCAACCTAGTTGCAAGACCAAAACCAAAACTGTAGGGAAAAGAGAAGTCAGTTTAAAAGATGTGACAGAGACTGTTTCTTGCCCTGATCTTCAATGTGAGAAGAGCAAATCACTTGAGCCTGTAGAGGTGAGCCTCTTAGAAAGCTCAGTTTCTGTCCACAACTGTGGTCCAGTTTCCCTTGAAACTGTTCAAGACGTTCCTGCCAAGGCATTAGTAAAACTCACAGAAGATAACACAGCAGAGACTGCACCTTGCCCTTTAATCAGCATTGATGGGACACATGATCATACACTTGCTGCTTCTAAAATCGACAAGGCTGGTATGACTGAGGTTGCTCTTGTTCCTTCCGAGTGTAAGGATTGTGTCTCTGAATTTTCCTCTCATACTTCTAAGTCACAAGAAAACATTCTGGAGGTTTCTCATTCTGCCTTGAGATATGGAGAAAGACCTTTGACCGACCATTCTGGTTTCATCTGTGAAAAAGACATTGATGCCGACATAGTTTCTGAATCTCCACCTGTTTCTGAAGATAGACATACTAGTTTTTCTTCCAAGAAGGAAAACAGTAATAAGCCTAGGATATCAACCACAGTACTTGATCCTTCATCTGACAACCAAGGAAAAATGCCTTCTCCTGCCCTTAGCACTGAAAATGACCAGATTGCTAGATGGTCTGCTGCTTCTGTACAGGACATCTTTATTTCTCCAGGTGCTGAGTTTAGGAGAATAATTCCTGAGGACAGAATAACTGAGGTGCCACTTGGCTTAGGAGACCTGGAGCCTGAGCTTACTGTGCTTGATCACTCTGCTGCTGGAGTAGATGTGGAGGGTGTTTGCATCCCCAGGCCCTCTTCACCTACTCTGGGATCCAGGGAAGCCTCCAACCTTTCTGTAACTGCCTTGGAAACATTGGGTGTTGCTCAGGGGAGCAGTTATTCCTCAAGTCACAGAGCTGGTGATGGGGCAGAGGAGACCACCTCCGCACAACAGGCTGACAGTGGTGTCTTGGCAGAGGCAATGCCATCACCCATCTGTCCTTTGAAATCTTTGGAAATGGCATCTGTGTCAGCCTGTACTGAGGGTGTGTGCAGAGATGCTGTGGGACACGTGAATCTTGGTAACTGTGCTGCTGCTTTCTCAGAACCCCCTTCTGTGACCGATGGTCAAACAGCTGCTGCACCTGCAGAGTCAAAAGAACTCTGTTCTGAGGAAGTATGGGAAGATACTGACACAAAGGGACAAGAATGTGCTAAATCCCAAGATGCTGGTGTTTTGTTTAAAAAAGCTGAGGAAATAGTGGACTCAGTTTTACACTTGACTATAGAAGAAATAATAGCAAAACAAGCCATTGGTGTCTGCCAGGTTTGTGGGAACAAGGATGGTTTAGTAAATACGGATACTCAAAATGATCAGAAAGTTGGGACTGTACAGTTGAAAGCAGAAGAAATCCAGTCAGCTGTGCAGTCGTTAGAACGTTTTAATGAGAGCAGTGGAGGAGGCTCATCTTCATTCACAGGAAATGAAACGGTGGATACAAATAATCAAGATGAAAAGGTACTATCTTACATCCCTGATAAAACTGACCTAGATAGCGCGCTAGCACTGAAAGCAAAAGAAATAATTGATGAAGTCATTAACTCAGCCAAACAAAAGCTGGCATGCAGTCAGTGGCAAGGCAGTGAGAGTAAAAGGCCTTCTGAGAAGGTTGAGCCTACACCTAAGGCTGAAATCCCGAAGGTGTTCAAGCTAGATATGAAGTTACCTGATGAAACACACGAACCAACAGAGAAGGTGGAAACTTGGAGTGTAACAGTAAACTGTGAAAAGACAGATTGTTCAGGTCCTCCTTCACTTCCAGATAGCATGGAAAATGACATAGACTGGCCCCAAAGAGGTGAAAAGATACCAAATAATGCATTTACATGTCTTTCAGCGAGGCCAGAATCAGATCTTATGACACCAACAGAAGAGAGGCACAATAGGAAGGGGTGTGAGCATCTGTGTGGCAAAACTGGAGCATCAGCGACTAGTAGAAAACCTGGTGGATCTTTACGTTTAATACACAGAGATGCTACTGTGACTGAAGAGATGCTTCTGTTACTGCAGTTAAAAGATTCATGCAGTAATACAAATACATCAGAGTCCACATTGCTGCCAACTGTAAATGTTAATTTGTCATCTTTTACGCCTGGCGAAGAATGTGTCGGCATGGAGAGTGAATCCAAAGACAAAAGCAGCCCTAGGGGGTCTCTGGAAGGCAGTGCAGAGAACAGTCCATGTGAACATGACAGAAGAGAGGCTGCAGAAGAAGAACCTGCACAAGTAAAAGCAGCTCTAGAAGATTCAAAGGCAGTGGAGAGTAAAGAGGAACTAGCAGAAGGGCCAAGTGAGATAGCGGAGGTTAATTTTGGATTAAATACACAGTTCATTGTACCTGAATTGTCTGTTATTGGAGACGACAGCGAAGGGGAAGACTGCTCCGACAACATCTTTGCCCAAAATGATGAGAAACTGAAGCAGGTACAAATGAGGGATCCAGACATGAAGAGAAGTGATCAGCTTGGAGAAAACAGTCTGGACTGCAGCGATGGCATGAAGGAATCAACAGATCTTTTGGCCTCTTCTCCATTAATTGAACAGTGGGAAAACAGTTCTTTTACTATCATTTATGAAGGTGCTCTTCAAACTGAGAACAAATCTGTCTCAACTGACGATATGCAAACTGGTTCTCTTTCTTCTTCTGATTTGTCTTCAGATAATCTAGATCATCTGATGTGTGAAAGAGCAAAGAATAAACATGAGCCAGCCTGTCTTTATGGGAAGGATAACAAGTTGAATGAAGCAACAGGTAGCCGTAGCTCAGAGTCGTTTCTGAGCGTGGAGGCCAAGCGCTACAGAGTGTATCCTTTCTCTTTGTCTCCAATATACGAAGACGACAGCTCCCAGGAAGACTTGCTTTCCACAGACGTGTCGCCAGAAGGCCGTCTTAGTGAAATACCTAAAGATAACACTGACCATGCTTCTGTGCTTTCCCTTCTTCAGTCGGTTTCTGAGCGCTTACAGTTTACTGCTCAGTTCAGTAAAGAGGAGGAGGAGGTGGAGGAGGAGGAAGAAACATCATATGAAGAAAATATGCTTGATGTTGAGAGAGAAGACAACTGTCTCTCTAGTCAGTGGAGAGGGAACTTAAAAGCAACCCCTCAATCAAATGACCAAAATAGATCTTTTTTTCCTGAACAATCACTCTTGCTTTCAAAAGAACAGCTTGACTCTAAGGAGCAACCAGAACTGTTTCCAGATGAGGCTTGTAAGCCAGTTTCACAGAAAGCTGATGCTGCTCTAAACCATCCTCCTACAAGTGTGTACTACCAGTATTTGAAATCTGCCAGCAATTCCTCCTCTGAGAAAGGGACCAGATACGTAAGCTTTCTCCAGGATCTGTTGCAGCCAAAGATTCATTGGTCTCAAGACAACACCGTGCCAAAACTGGGAGAATTGTCAGTGGTAAGATGTTGTCATATAATATTATTAATAGTTATCCCAGATGCAAAATTGCTGTTTCCCTATGCTCTTAACAGTAATTAGACTGTTTTAAAAAAAAAAGTCTTCTGATAAATTAATTTTAAAAACATAGTATTCTTGGTGCAGCACACAGGTGAAAGTGGCTTAATTGTGAAACAGATGTGAACAGAAAATATAATAGGAAAATGTGCATAATAGCAAGTCTGTATAATAGCAAAACACAGACTTGTCCATTATAAAGACATTTCAACCTGGAGATTATGGAATTGCCTTTTGTAAGAAAATTGTTCTTTCATTTCTTCCATTTCTGAGATTAGTAGAGCTTTGTTGTCCGAAAAATATAAATATCTGCTTACTGGGCGATTTGATTGCTTCATTGCAGAATGTTCTACAAGTTGTAGCTCAGTTAGCAAGTAAGTAATACAGCTGCTTCCGTAGACTAGCATTTCTTTTTTTAGTTTATTTAAAGCAATGGCAGATGAAGGTGTGGACACAGTTCCTTCAGTATTTAGAGACTGAAAAGGCTGCATGGACCAAATATGTAACTGAAGAAGAAAGTGTTTTCATGACGTTGAGAATATTTTGGTCTGTGCTAGAGGTCTGCTTTGGTTTTGCCACGATTAAGACATGAAGTTTATGGTTTGCTGGGAAAGGGTAGTACACTTCAGAAGTTACAGCTTTTATACTAGTTCTTCCTTTCTAGCACTTGCTGCTTTCTGCTGATTGTTTCTGTTGAGCTAGTCACGCCAATTCTGAATGACAGTGAAACAAATTTTGGTTGTTTCTCCTATGGACAGTTGCATACATTCATAGGAATAATGGACCCAGAATAACCTGTGTATGCTTTGTGCTACTGTTATAGATGTTAATAGCTGTTTTCTGTGTCCTTTGAATTTCAGAACCTTATTGACAGGGCAAATCTGAAATGCAATCCAAGACCAGGAAAGGTAAGAAGAATTTGTCACATAAATCCATACGATACATGGAATAATTTGTTACACCAAAATTTTTTAATGGAAAGTATATGAAGTTGTTAGTCTAGTTTTCTGTATTTTAATGGTGCATATGCTTGCACATGCTACTAATGAGATTCTATTATTAAAAATCCTGACACTAGTCATTTTACTGTATTTCTGTCAGGAACTGCTGTTTTGGTTCAGTAGAGTGTTGCCTAAAAAAAGATGATGTGTAGTGTATGGGTTGAGTGGGCACAAAGTGGAACAGGTTTTATTCCAAGCAAAAAAAAAAACAACTGTCTGTGCTGTGTGTTGAAATGAGCCCTCACTCATATGCATTGTATGTTGTTTCAGATTATCATTTATGATATCTATGGTGACAAAAGTAAACAAGAAGTTAATTCTGATATGCTAGATACCACATCCTGGATCTTTCCCATTGGAGCATTACTTAGGATAATTAGAGGATGGTAAGAAATCCAGGTCATATTTAAATAAGAGTATTTCCAAAAGACTGTATATCTGTTTCTCTTGTATTTTTATTTCTTTTATTTATGACACATGTCTGGTCTGCAAGAGTGTCTTTTTATATCTTTATAATTAGTCTGATTCCAATGAAAAAAGCATGAAACAAGGCTTTGAATGCTGCAGTACAAAAAAAATACATATATTTTCCTCCTGGGAACTAGCTTCAAACAGAAAGTTTCTAATAGAACCACAAGTAAGTTTAGACTTCTTGCCTGAAGTGCTGAGACAGTACAGCCATAATCATCACTGGAAGCACGTGTATGCCAAAGAATATGTTTGTCCAGTTTCACTGTACAGTAGCTGTTGCAAAAGGACCATAAAATTAACAATCTCAGCTGCTGTTTCTAATGGAGCATTTAGAGCAATGTGGATACAGAAGGTTATACATGTACTTCTAAGGTAGATTTCGCAAGTGTTTCTCAGTTTGCTTTGGGAATCTGGGGCTGGGACCGTGTCAGTTGTTGCATTGGAATTTAATTGGTGATACTTCCAGTGAGTGTTTCTGACTGGCAGCCATAGTAACAATGCATGTCACATCTACACAGTTTTGAGGCAACCGTGTTTGGGTTTGCATACATTTCCTTCACATCCTAAGAAATACTGAATGCTGTTATTTGTATGTTTCATGCCTTGCACTGTATCTGCCTGAACGAGTCATGTTTTGTTGTGTCAGTTAATACATTTGTTCTGGTAAAATAAGGCTTTTTATGTGCATTGTGTTTTAGCTGTATTTTTATGCAGTTAATACTTTAGTTTCGTTAGGCTGTGTCCTGGAGGATAACTGTGTGTTACTTTTAAAGTAACAGAAGTACAAGCCCTGTACTTACATGAAGTGAATGTGACTGAGGGACAGCATAAGAAAGGGCTGATAGTTGGCTTGGTAAGAAGAGCTCATTGCTGAGCTTTCCAGCAAATGTGCTGCATAAGGGACAGTCTTAACTAACAGCAACTTACTTCATTATGTCATTATTACAGTTGGATTTTTTATGAGAAACCAAAGTTCCAGGGTCGGAAATACGTACTGGAAGAAGGCGAGACTGTGCTGGATCATCTTTGGGATCTTCCAGGCGTGAAACATCATCGAAGAAACCTCACAGTTGGTTCACTCAAACATGTAACAAAGGTATAGACTTTGTTAGTAAAACACTCACATGCATAATTAATTTCTGTTGGCAATAGTGGTGCATTACTAGCAATGGACAATGTGTGTATGCTGTATTTGATTTTATTCAGATTTGCTATGAATTACATTTTTCACCTTCAAGATAAATTCCGGGGCTTGTGCTGCGCTAAAATTCCCTTTCTTCCTGAGGTTACTGAGCAGATGGATTGTCTTTCTTTACAACCACCTTTATCTAACACAGTGACTCCCCTCCTTTTAGATGTTTTCCTGTCCAGTTAATTGAAATTAAGTGGAATCAACTTATATTTTTCAAAGAAGTGTTCATCTTAAGCCTAATCTACTGTGTCTGTGTGTTAGTAGTTGGGATTCCGATCCCGTTTGTACAGCGTAGCCTCCAAAAATTCCCATCGCTCCCTCTACAGCTTTGTGCTGTCTGTAGGATTTCCACGTGGACAAGTGGTACACCTACAGCATCTGGCTCGGCATGCGGCCAGAAGTTCAAAAGGCATTTTGTTGGAAAGGTAGGAATCAAATGCCTAAAACTAAATACAATGCAGCTGTTGTTGTTGAGTGGACGAGGAATGTATTTACCAGACCTTGTGATTTAAGAAGACTTAGCCTCTTGTTGTTTAGCACAACATTTGAGTTATTCCCAGGGCAATGGCCCTTTGCTGTGAGTGAATTATCATTTGTATTGCAGTGTGGAAGTTTTTCAGAAAAAGTGGTGTTTCTCTGTTCCCTGCTGGTATAGAGGTCATTTTAAATTTGATAACTTTTGTAATCGGTTACAGGGGCATAATGTCATAACAATTATAAATATTTTTTCATTCTCTTAAAGGCTTAACAATAAAGAAATTCAAAAGAGGCTGGCTGAGGACGTGAGTAGTGAAGTTAACTTTTATTTGAGCTAAACAAATTAAAAGCACTTGACCAATACAGAACATGAATATCGATTCATAACGTGGAAGGCAGCTAACTAAAGAGATGCCACAATAACGTGTGGAACTATGGTCTGAAGCTGAGGGAAGCTGGGTGTGTCTTGGGTATCAAAGAAAAGCCTTGGATAGGAAAAACACTGTGGTTAGCTTCATCATGCTCGATAAAAATCTTTGTAATGCAGCTAAGTAGATTCAAGCGTTGTTCTTCTTCCAGTATGTGGTTCATTTGTATGGAACACACATGGAAAGCTTTGTTACAGTATACTCGTTCAGTAATCAACACTGTTTCTCACGTAACTTCACCCTCGAGCAGGTGTGGTAGGTTGGGAGAATTTTTGCTGTTGGTCCATAGGGCTGTTATGGAGCGAGCGTGGGTGTGGAACTCGCTAAGCTGGGCTTAGTCCTCTGCACCTTGGTTTGTGAAAGCATCCCTCTTCTAGGTTGTACTTCAGATGCTGTGGAACTACTTTTAGAAGGTAGTTTACCAAAGTTCTACATCTTTTATTTTTTTGGTGAAAAATATAGGCATTGTTTTTAATTGACAAATAGCTGTTTCTTTTTAGGGCAGCTCACGTGTATGTGACCTGTAGCATCACATGTTTTACTGTTTGTTTCTTTCATAGGCTGGGTAGCTCAGTGGCTTTTCTCCTGTCTAGTTTGGTCATACTGGCTGTGTGTCCAGGTCTGGCCGGTCTTCTGAGTCTTAAAGTGGCTTTTTATGGTGCTTGTTTAATGGCTGCTCAGATGACTTGAGTTAGCAGATTTGAAAATTGACTGAATGCTTGAGAAGTACATTGCTTGCCTAGAAGAGAAAAACAGATATTTACTAAACAAACTGTTGGAGGTACATTTAATATTATTTTTATTTTTTACTGGCAGATGCTAGCTTGCTGAGAAACAGTCTGCCATTAGCTTCATGCTCCAATTTGGCTTCAAGCCTCCACAAAAAGCAAAGGTTCTGTTAGGTTTGTGGTTAGCCTGTGGCTTGACTTGCTGTGGATACACATTAGATGTATCCATGTGTGTTTAATTTGGAGGAACTTGGGAGGGGGGGAAAGATCCCAAGGTCATGCAATTAGTATAATGAAGACCTATTTGAAGTAATGGGGACTCTGAATGCCATTAAGGCGAGTCAACATGAGCCTGGGCTAGGAAAATCTGCCCGCACGTGCAGGTTCAATGCAGCTCCTGCAGAACAGTCTGTTTAGCCAAGTCAGTTCTCTGGTCTACTCTGTATTGATCTTATGGAATTGGAGGGCTTTTTCTACCTGTTTCTGGAAGCCCAAAGGGAGTGCTAAATGTGACTTTCCCAAAACCAAGATATGAGGAGAGTTGCTAATGTTTCTGTTCTGGAGTAATCTTGTAAACCACAATTTGCAAGGTGACAAGAGATCTGAAACAGCAGTTTATAATCTCTGTCTGCAAGATGGTTAGGCAGGGAATAACCGGATTCCTTGTGGACTCTCCTTAAGCAAAGCTCTTTGTAATGGGAATGTTCACAGTATCATAGGAAGGGTGCGCTTCTTTTGTTTGTGTGGTTTGCTAGGTGACAAGAAGTTATTAATTCAAGCAGGGGCTACTTTATCAGGTGCCATAGGAAGACATCCAGCAGCTTCAGTTTGTCTGATTTGCTAGTTAGTGTTTGCAAGACAGTAATCATTAATTTCTTTAATCTTATTTCATTTTATTACCAGGCCTGTTGAGTTCTGTAGTTTGGTTTGGTGGTGATGGGTGGTAGCAAGAGTGGTACAGAGCAGGAGAACTGGGAGAAAGCATTATGAATGGGTAAAAAAGACTGGAGGACCAACAGAGAATAATATTTTAAATAAAAAATGCTACAGAAGCTGACATGTCCTAAGGACAAACTGTATCAAAAGTAAGATGCACGTCTAGACTGTACAGAAAAGCAATCATGAATACCAGAACTAAATAGGCCTAATTTTTAATAGACTTCTCTCATCGTTTAGGCATTTAGCTTAAGAAGTCAGGCTTTAGTCATTCTTTGTCCTGTTGTTGACATAAAAGGCTACCTCATTTAAAAAGTCTGTTTTGATCACTTCAGTCACCACAGCTTACAGCTCCAAGGAGAAGACCTAGCAGTGGTGAGATCATTTAGCCCTGCCAGTGCTGTTAGGGCTGTAAACCTAGATCCAGAAGAAGGGTAAGCAGCCTAGACCACCTCGAGGGGGTTGGAGGCTCTGTGGCTGTCACACTGGAGCTCTTGGTCAGACTAGAAAAATGTCAGAGGTGTAGAAGAGTCTAAGGTCTTTGAGGGTCATCTTAACCCTCTTTAGAAGCCTTAACCTTTCTGCTGAGGGGTGCATTGCTGTTTTGGAAGTGTCTGTTCTCTACGAGCCACAAAGAGTATTCCCCGTGCTTTTGTAAACATCTCTGCTCCCACAAGACCACGAGGGAAGCACGGGCATGCCAGGATGACTGTGTGGAGGTGGGAGGAGAGTACCACAGAGTGACGGAAGACTGAGTGGGATGCCTGGAGGCTGTGACCTACCTAAGCGTGTTCTGGTGGTGTGTTATCATTGGAACTGAACACGACTGCCTAATCTGTTTGCTGTGCTTTTTATTCTGCTTTTGCCTGCCGTGTCAGTAGGATAATGAATATGGCATGAGTTTTGACTGCTTGTGGTGGGGGTGGCAGGGCCAGGGGGGTAAAGGGAGGAAACTTTCCAGTTTGGGATCTGGCCTGGAACAACTGTGGTAATAGTTTTGCATGGTAATAGTCTTGCATGTGGGTATCTTACTTGAAAATCTCGACGCCTTGCAAATGAAAGAAAGGGTTTCAGACCAAAGGATCTAGTTCTCAACCTGAATGCTATCGTGTTTGTGTGGTTTTCGTTTTGTTTTTAAAGATGGTGGCTTTATTAGGAATGTTAAAGAAGCCTCTGAAGGTAATGGTGCCTATTAAATGTGCTCAGGCAAATAGGAACATGCTAGGGCAAATATTTACCAAGCTGAAGACTACATGCTTGAATTATATAAATTAATGGCATAGTACTTGAGTGTACATCTGCAAATATGTAGTGTTCACCTCATACAGTAATACTAAATTTTACCATTTTCTGCAATCTGTGAACTATGTAAATTGAAGTCAATATTTCAGTCAAAACACATTTGTGATTTTTTAAAAAATGTACTTAGAAAATATAATGTACTTCTTGCTCAAACAAGTTATTTACCTGTAAAAATAGATATTTGAATTGCTTTTGACAAAGACCTCAGTTTACTATGTGATGCTTTTTGAAGGGACTTTGTTGACTTAGTGTAGCGCACACACAAAAATACCATCACAATGAGTAGATTTGCTTGGGTTTTTTTATGACTGTCAAAATCTGGCTGAAGAGAGGTGGTGGTAAATCTGGGAGATTCTCATTATGAGCACTTTTGCTTTACCCACCCTTTGGAGAACTGCATTCTTCATCTGCTGAGGTGGAGCCTGCCTCGTGAGCTTCAGTGTCAGGCAAGCAACTTGAAAAGAGAATACAGACTGGCTTTTTCCAATCTTCAAATAAAAAAAACCACCACCTCTTACTGAATTAAAATTAAACATACTCCGTCTCGTATTCTGTCTGAGCCTGCAGGCAAAGATACTTTATTTTGTCACTTGTCTAGTCTTGTAGATTGTTTCAGAATTTACGTGAAACCATTAAGAGTCTGGCATCATTATTTGTGGAATTCTTATAGGTACAACTTAAGATTTTCCTTATCAAGCTTTATTGTTGGATTCACACATTTCAGCCTTCTCATGTATTGGGTATTATTAGAAAAAAACCCACCAAACTTTGGTTATTTCTTAACTGTGATTTAATAAGCATACACATGTGAAAACGATGCGTATACCTTTTTTAAACTTGTTGAGCAATACACCTAGAATTGAGGAATGGTGTTCCTTAGCACTTCGCCATAAAGTAGCGTCGTACCATAAGTCCTTTTTTCCTAGTTTTTCTGTCTTTCTGAAAAGAAAAATTCCAGTATTGAAGTGTTTGTTCTCAAAACAAATAATGTGCATTGTTTGTAAGGTACAATACAGAGGAAACATGATTGTGCACGAGGGAGAGTTGCCAAAACAGTATAGTGTTACTTCAGGTCTCATGAGGAAAGTGAAATAATATCCTGAAGCCCAGCTATTATAATTGCCACATTTATTGCTGACAGCTAAACAACTACTGAAAGAACCTTGCTAACGAGGAAGAGCTCTTGTGTGTTTCTAGGTGGGATGTTACTCCATCGTTTGGAAGCTCCATTCAAAACCTACATGAAAAGGGAGAACAAGTGGGTGCTGTCATGAGATGAGCTGCTGTAACTTTAAGAGCTTTAGTGTCCTGTTGCTGGGTTTCTTTGCAGGCTCTTGTGTTTTGCCTTTTGAGTCTTACAGAAGCCACAGGCTGTGTGGGATCTCTACCATTATGTGACCCTGCCTGCATTCCAAACAAATCAGTAACCAAGTGTTTCTCCGAGGGCACCCTCAGGGACGGCTTCTCATCCTTCTTCTCTAGTGCACATCCAAGGGGCATTTTCCTGAAGCCATATTCAGGACATTTGGGATTTCTTTGGCCTGTCTGACCCTTTTGGCTTAATGCACATTGGCCCGTGGGTCAGGAGGATAAGGGAAAGGGTGCTGTGAAGTTATCGCTGAGAGCTGAAGGTTTCCAGCTACAGCTGAGCAAACTGTAAGCACATGAGCTGCTTTTCACTGGGGTGGGAAGACTGTTCTGTAACTGTTGGGCATTATAGAAGATCCTCATTGATTCATGACGTGTTTGAATGCTGGGAAACAAAGTATTGGCAATGCATTTTCTATAAATATTGTTAAATTAATGTGCTTCAATAAAATCCTTGCAAATTGTAGAGAAGATCATGTGTTCAAGTTGTTCTCCAGCATGGCATGGGCAGAAAATGTTCAGTAAGGCAACAGAGGTTGTTGCTCCATAGTAACAGAAAAACTGCTAAAGTGTCTACTTAACAAAACAAATATTTTCGAGTACTGTCCTTTTTCCTTCTTTGTCTAAAATGCTGTAGATTTATTTAACATGACAGAGAATTGAACTCATATGGCTTGAAACCACAGTCAGATGCATTACAGAACCTAATTATCACTGAGTGGGGGATGCGGGAACGAAGTATTAGACATTCCTAGAAAGTTTTAGTTACACATGCATCATATGTGTCTATGTGTATGTCATGGAAGCACTGTTTTGAAAAAAAAAAGTCAGCAGTATTATATGCATGGTTTGTCTATCAGTAAACACTGTCAGATCCTTTACTCGGAGAGCTTTTTGAAGGTAGCGGGAGCTGGAAATTGACTTTAGATTTTCTAAAAATCCCAGTATTCATTTTAAAACTTTCCATTGTATGAAGCCTGGCATTAGGTTAGAAGGGTGAGAAGACAGGGAAAAAGAAGGAAACATTAGCGGTCCTTCCCCCGTCATGATGGGGCAGTCTCTGCAAGCGTGGATAAACCTTACCCTTTGATTTGTTTCCACAGGATTGCAGTGTTCCAGAGGTAGAGTTCTGCCTGGGAGCCAGCACAGAGGGACTTCCTATCTGCATACAGAGTGCAGTTGCCAACTTAGAAGAACTGGATGTTGAAAAAAACCCTTATATAAGTGTCAAATCAGGAGTGTGAGTACTGAACCTTTTTAATAGCATTTTGCCATCAGATAGGGGGGTAACATCGTGGGATGAAAGTCAGTCAGCAGTGGGAACAATATTTGGGGTATTTTGCTGCAAATCAGGTAACATGCACTAGATATTCCCAGCTCTGCACTCCAGTGTTGTGCTGTGTGGGCTCCTAGCAGTGGAACCAAACTTTTGAAGGCATTTTTCCTCTAGCTGCTGACCGAAGTCTTCTGTAATTCCATCTTTGGGTAGCTTTATAAATAGACAAAGCAGCTCATCTATAATTAGCTCTTAGTTCTCAGAGAATAGATACTGTCGCCCTAGTCACCCACCCTGTTATAACCATAACACTATGGCTGAATTCCAGAAAATTAGTATTACATCATCCAAGCATTCCTCAAGCTGCAGCCATATCCTGGCTTTCTAGGGAGGGGTGATGCAATATGAAACAGGCCCCTCGGTAGCCCAGGATTTCCTGCATTGAGCAGAATAATCTGTTTCCTGGGTAAATGGCCAACACTTCGCAGTTCCTGAAGTGTGGGATTTCTGTGCCTCTTCTCATAAATCATTGCAGAATGTCATTAGCTGTTCTGTTAAAAAGTCTTGAGTTTGCCTTTCTATGTGAGCCAAGCCTGCCTTCCTTCCTTCCTACCATGTCACAATACGTGTGTGAAGCTTGGAGCGGTGAAGGAATTAAAAATGAAGTTTTGTCTTAGTTTTGATAGATAGATAGTCTAGATAGATAGTCTGATAGAACTGCTTAATAGTCTGTGTGTGTAGTTTTGGGAAGGTAATTTTCCATATGGCTCAATGCCTCTTCCTCCATTCTTTATTTGATCTACTAATCCTGTGTCTACATTCATCTTTCTTTCTGATTTAAAACAGTCTGAAGGAGTCTCAGCATTTTTAATCTTAATTTTAAAATTTTGATAGCCTGCTTTCCAACAGAGTGTTGTAAGTGATCATATTTTAATAAATTCCACTGAAAAAAACGAGTGAGATTGTTGTTAAAAGCCTTTTAGTTCCTCAGGTGGCAATCCTAGGCAAAATTTGATGCAAATGTCTCGTCCTCAATACTGGCATTGGTTTTGTATACTCATAATGTAACAAATTGGTTTCTTAAAGTTAAGTGAACAAACTGGTAATTTTCTGCTCTTTCATTCGTGTTTAGCTTAGATTGAGGAAAAAGTATCTGAGATCTTAACGTTGATTTCGCCAGTGTATTTAAATAGAGCATGGTTTTGATGTGCTGGCAGTATCTAAAACACATTGTCTGGCTCTGAGGAGTACAAAAAGAAAAATAACTTTAATAAGATCGTTGCATTTGTAATGTTTCTAATGAGATTAATAGGTCCTTTATCCTATTGTTATAGATGGCTTGCTTATTCGGACTTTAATTACAAGGGAGAGATGAAGATTTTGGAAGAATGTAACTCACCATCTGAAATTCCTTCAGCAGATGTGAAATCTCTACGTCCCTTAAAAATGGTGAGGACTTCACAATTCCCTCATAGGTTGTGTGCCTTTCTTTTCCTACTGTTGCTCCCCAAAGGTTTTGATCTAAATATAACATAGGTTCCAATAACCTTTGAGGGTTCATCCTAATACATGTAACACCCCTCTCACACCACAGTGCATTTGCAGTGTTGTAATGGCAGGGCATTCACTCATTCTAGAGCTTGCTAGGCTCCTTCAGCTGCCAGAGTAAGAACACACCTGATTCACTAGGACATCTTCCTGGGGAACTGTTGTTGTTGAGGGGAGATCAAATAGGACTGACAGAATTAGAAGACTCGTAGTTGAATTGCAAACAACACCGATTCCTTAACTAAGCAAGCTCTTCAGAAGTCTCCTGGGAATGGCAGACCAGTTGAAGAGTTTATTATTGAAAAATACCCAGTAGGATGACTGTGTCCACACTTTGCACAAAAATCTTGGGAGGTGCAGCTAATTTTTGTTTCGATAGACAACATGGTGATCTAAATATGAAAGAGATGTGGAAAGGTATAACACACAATTCTACTGTATACATAGCAAGTCTACAGAAAGAGAGCTTAAAAGCTACAAAGGAATAACACCTAACAGCTGTCTTTCCAGTCACTCATAGGAGGTAGCTGTCTTATTCACCCACAGAACATCATTCACTAACATTTCCAGAGAAAATGCATTTGTTTTATTTGCTCTTTGACCATAGACATTAATGTCAGGCTGTATTTTCTGTCTCTTCTGTAGTTTCTTAGTGTTTCATCACTTGAAATAAAGTTATATTTTAAAAATTGGTCAATGTAAATTAATTAAAAAACACAAAGTAAATATTTGGTTTAGAGTGCTAATAGATATCAAAGAAATATGTTTAAATTGCTTACACCCCTACAGACTTGTCAACACACTGATTTTGTTTGTAGGTCAGGTTTATAGTGTCCCTGGCCTTTATAAATTATCAGACTATTTAAAGTCATTTTTTATTTGGCCAACATTAAAAATGGTAAATATAATTACAAAGACTTCATGCTCTGATAGTACTGTAAAATACATGTCCAGATTTATACATGTTTAAGTTTTATATAAATACCTTCTTTCCTATCTTTTTTTTAGGGTGGACTGAAGGTACAAATGCCGATGAATGCCAAGGTAAGGAGGACACTGAGAATTAAATATGAGCACTTTGGAAATATAAAACCTTTATTTGAGCTGTTTAGTTTTTGTTGGATGTGTGATGTTTGATGAAGTATTCGGTGTTTGCTGCTGAAGGGAAATTCATTAATACTGTCAAGTCCACTTCCTCACTAGTGTTTCATGAGATGTAAAAATAGTAGTAGTAGTTTGGTTCTTACATATTAGGAAAATGTGAATTTGCTGAAGAGGAATTGTAAAACTTTTACATCATAAAGTAAGTTTTCCTGACTGACATGTCAGTCATTGAAAGGGAAAGGGTTCAGGAGAGATTTTTCCATTTAATGTACCAAGTTTAAAAAAAAATAAATAAAGGAGAGGGTGCATGGGGAGGAAGAGGGCAAGAATAGGATCCTTCCTTCCACTGCCTGATCCCAATACAAGAGTCACGAGTGAGACCCTGGCCCTTCTGTGATTTGAGGAACAGAAAACTAATCCAGAGTTATTGCTCCTTTTCTGTCCTTTTTCTAGTTCTCCACAAAAATGCTGTTGCTTTCGGTAACTTTTAATTATACAAATGCATGCAAGACTCAGGAGTTTTTCTAACTAATATTGCAGAAAATATTGTTTCAAATAGTAGCTGAGCTGTGTGGTTTGCAGATGAGGAACCCACAGAGCGTGTTAACTGCGGTCACTGAAATAACGTCAGCAAAGTACAGAGAAAGACCTCTTGTGTACTTTGGAGGGTTCGAGCACAGTGTGCCTAGCTGAGACCAGGTAGGATTCACTGCAGGTTAATATATACTGCCCAAGCATAGGATTACAGGGTAAATCAGTCATATAGCTGCAGAGTTCATTTATGTATTGTGTGAACAAGTATCTTCCTATGGAAATGTCTGCAAATAGCCTGACGAGCCTATCTAAATCCAAATTAGGGGGTCTCTTCAGCTTCTAGAGCATTCAAGAATCAGAAGGGCTAAGTAATGCAACCCTGAATTTTCTTCATAGTTGTGACTTGTTGGGGATGGTGGTGGTGGAAAGAAGGTGTCTTTCACGTACTGTAGAAGTACACACCCCCAAACTTCAGGTTACTATTCAGGACATACTCAAGGCATTGTTCAACATCATGTTTTCTAGATAATAATATATGAGAAAACCCACTTTGGAGGACGGTCTAAAGAGTTTTCAGAAAACATCAGTTCTGTCTCAGCTCTGTTTGGTAGTGAAGAGGAGTTTCAGGAAGTTGGATCAATACGTGTAATCGGTGGAGTGTAAGTGTATTTCACTTTTGTATATATTTATTTTAAGATAGGAAATCATAACTAAATGCTAACTAAAGTATCTTTAGAGTCTCTCGCTGGTAAAATATTTTGAAAAGAAAGGAATGGTATTTCTCTTGTCAATTACCAGCCTTGGATAAAACAACCTCTCTATATGACTTACCTGTCTGAGGGAATATAGGAAGGTAAAACTAAGTGTGTGACAGGTTTGGGAGTCAGTGTTTACCATTTGAATGCCAATAAACAGGCCACTTTGGTCCTTAATGACAGCATTCACACAGAGCTTTAATTTATATTGCTTTATACTTCTGATAGTCTCTACTTAATTTACTGAAATTACCTTAGGCAGGAGTGGTTAGTCTTAAGTTTGACATTTTAATGCCTCTGAAGTCTATCAACTGTTTTATTGTCTTAATGGTTTTCCTCTGCCATGTGTTGCATGTTATCTGGAATTAAGAATCCGCCCTTATTTTTGTTGGTTGAGACCTTGGATTGATTCTGTGTTGCCCTGCCCCTCTCTTTGTCATGTATGCACACAGGCACAGAAAGGGCTGTGTAACACAGTCCTTAGGTCCACTGCTCAACAAGGCAGGCTCAACGCCAGGTATTCTAGAGAGCTACCAACCACACTTTTGGTTCAACTTTTCCCGAGTCCCAGCAGGATGATAGGACTGTATGAAAGCATGCAGGATGGTTGCTTCTGTGAAAGACCTTAGTAGTAAAATAGTTTTCAGAAACTTTCATTTTTTTCTTAGAGGATTTCAGTGTTAATACTTCAGTATAGAGGTTCAGTAACAATCACCCTTTCAGGCTGTTGTCAGAATCTTATGAATACTAAATGAAAAATAAACATAATTGTAAATACTCAAGTAATCTATTCATAAATACATTATGTATTAGCTATCTGGGAAGCCTCAAATTACTAAAAATCATCCTTCCTTCTGTTGTGGTGGCTTTTATTTTTAATACTGCGGTAACTTAAACAGATGAATTCATGTAAACCAAATGTTACTAAAAGTAAAGCTATCCCTGCCTGCCAAATTTCAACGCCAACAGAATTTGTACAGCAGTTCTAATACTTACAAGGAAGTTTTAATTAAATAAATGCTTACAAGAAAAAAACAAGGAGGGTGAAGGACTTTTTCAAGTCAAGATCCATTAGAGCTTTCAAAGTTGATGTGGAAAAGCCTTCTTTTAATTGAGCCTTATGTATTTCTTCAAAATACTTCAAAAAGTTTTATTCCCTTAGTGCTAAAATGTACTCCATCTGCAATATATTATATATATTCAATTCACTTGTCTATTCATATGTATGTTTGTAGATTAGAGCAGGAAACAATGGCGGCTTATGGTGTCTTGGCCGTTAGATGCATACTAGCCTCTGTAGTACCGAATACTGGTATTGGGAATGTGGCTGGCTGAGAGGAGGTACATGGAGAAGTGTTACACAAATACACTGTTGTTGGAGAAAGAATCACATGGTGGGCTTCTGATCCACAAAGAACACTTCATGGGTGCTTGTTGTGGTTTCACACAAGCATTGCTTTGTTAGCCGAGTCTGTGATGCTCATCTAAATGTTCTTAGGTTGTTCTATTCCCCTTTTATTTGTTGTGGAAAATCATGTGTGCAGTTTTTCTGCTTTTAGTTACTTCTCTTTCTTTTGTTGTGTGGTTGCTGTAGATGGGTTGCCTATGATAAGGAGCGCTACAAAGGCCGTCAGTACTTGCTGGAGGAGGGAGATTATGAAGACAGACACTCATGGGGGGGAACTGACAGTGTCCTCCTGTCATTCCGGTTCCTTCAGGCTGTAAGTAGTTTTATGAATTTCACACAAATTATGCAGAGTTCTATACATAAAGAGGAAGGTTATTCTTCGTGTATGGTACAGCTGTCTTGGGTTTAGTCATTCCATCTTTTACCCGAGTTCACTCTCATTCTTTTCCTACTTGCTGAAATTTAGCCTGCAACTGTATACGTTGTAAAACAGAAGCAGGTTCTAAATAGCCTTTGTAAAGTTCATACAAGGAATGGATCATGCAGAATTCCTTGTCTACCTGCCAGATTTTCCAAGTATCTCACTTCTGCACTTCAAGCTGTTTGAACCTCTAGAACAGAATTTTCTTAGAAGTTTAACGTGTTAAGTGTACAGTGTAGTTCTTTATTAAAATACAAATAGCTTTTCAACACAGCAGCTGTTGCAAGCCTGAAAACAGCATTACCCTCTGTCTCTGTGATTTTTGTGCCAGAAAATTTTGGCAGCAAAAATAATCATGGTGAAAAAATCCCTGCTACTAGAATGTGTTTAGTGGGAGCAAAGATGAAATAATAATAAAAACTGTATCAGAGTCCAGTATTAGAAGCAAAGTTAGACTTTTCAGTGATGGGGGAATATGGGATTAGAACTTCTTTATAATCTCTTTTGGTTTGGGTAGGTTTTGTTTGTTTGGGGATTTGAGGACTTTTTTATATAACACGACCCCTGTGAGCTTTAAATACAGCTGCAAAGAGTGGCTCCTTTTGAGAATTAGATTGCTCACTCTGAGATTACTCAGTCTTGCATACTCAGATGAGGAGATGTGATATTCCTGAGCCATGAGTTTTGTGAAGTTTGAAGACAGGCATTTTGAGCACACTCATTGTCTCAACCAAAAAGGCCATGCTTAAATTCACAATTTACAGTTTTGATTTTTTTGAAAGGCACCTAGGAAAAGCTATATTTATAATCAGAATATATCATATAACTTAAAGATAGGAGAATAAACTGAAGAAAAATGTTCTTCTCTAAATAATTTATTTTCAGGTTTCTGAGAAAAACAGGAATTTTCTTCTAACTGCTTGTTTTGGATGTGCAGAATCCTGTTCAGTTACTGACTAATCTTAGTTTTTCTTTCTTTTCAAGCTATAGGATACTTGAGTAACTCAACATCAATCTTTTTAAATCTTCCTCTTGGCAAGGGACGAAACAGTTTTATGATTCTGTGACATAATTACAAGCTTAAAATTGTGCACGTGCCTATCGGGGACGACCTTCCACATATATGCATATATTTAATTTGACTCACTCCTAGAACAGTCAGGATGCTCAAGTCATCAACACTTGAAAAATGTGTATCGTTTGCACTCGTATATCAACATGTGTCACTCAATTTTTTATATAAATACATACCAATATATAAGTATTGATAATAAAAGTGTACATAAAACCCTTCCTCAAATTGTAGCATAACTAAAGGCAATGAGCTAGTTGCCAATAAAATGACTAATGGCACTGGCATTTTGTTGTTCAGCTTGACCAGCAGCTTGACCACCTCTCTGATGCGCAGTACGTACGTCAGTGTCCAGGCCTGCCATATGCTCCCTTGGTGACTTTGTATATGATACTTAAGGTCAGATTTTAAAAACATTTTAGTACCAAACTCGTGTTTTCAAGGGGACCTGGGCAAAAATCCAAAACTAGCTCTGTGTGCTTTAGGGCCTTGCTGCACAGCAAGCATGCTAGCTCTTCTCTGTAATCTCTCAAGTTCTGTCAGGAGATGCACGGTAAAGGTTGTGATGGTCTCCGACTCCACGAAGGTGTTCCTGGGTATCAGGTCCTTATGGCTCTTCCCTAGAAATTCTGTTGTAGTCAGATGAATTCAAGAGTCTCTGAAGGAGATTAAGGATTATTCATGGTCAGCTTGGTTAGGGAGTGGGGCTGGGCACTAAGCCTGCTCTTTACACATGCTCACCAGTGCGGTCTCATGTAGGGCCAATCCAGCCAGACTTTTTAGGGGTGTTTTGGTTTGTTTTGGTTTGGTTTTTGTTGTTGGGCATGACACCAGGTGACCTTGACTGTGTCACCTTTAAGGCCAGCCCAGACCTTAAAACAGTTTAGCCTGGCTTATGTGGCATGAAGCTAAAACTAATGAGCTCTGTGTACCTGAGTCAGCTCCAGGCACAGTCGGATCAAATGTCTTTGTGCTGTGCTCCCAAAGCAGGGAGTGTGGTACTGAAGCACGTAAATGGCTCTGTAGAGAGTCAGGCTGGGTACACCGTGCCTCGTTAGCCTGTGTCATTACTGGCTCTATCAATGTGGCTTGGTGCTATGCAAAGCTATTCAGATATTTCTGCACCACAACACTCAACACGACAGGTTCCACCAGAGCTTATTAGCACTAGGAAAATCCAACCCGTGTTTCTGTACACATACCAGTGACTGCAGTTGAGCTGTGGCATGGATTTAATTTCCTGACAAATCAGAAAGGTTAGACATCACACACAAAAGAGGACTTGTTGCAGTCACCCTTCCCACTGTGGAGATGTACACGCATGTAGGCACACTGCAGCTTTCAGCTGCAGCTTTGGTCTGTCTTAGTAAATATTTCTGCTGTGAATGGTCACAGGCTCTAACATGAGGGTCTGGAGAGTGTTTTGAAAGCAGGTATAGAAAAGACTTGTGGAATTGCATCTTCCAGCATACTGCCAGCTCTGTTAGCAGCATCTGTACTGGGCACACTGGAGCCACACACAGGGCTGGTTCCTGAGGGAGGAGAGCAGTTTGCACTGGGTGCGGGTCTGGGGCACGGCTGTGTTTGCTGCTTTTCTGCAGTGTCAGATGAGAGAAGGGGTTTGCCTGTGGCTGTTGTGATCAGGGAAAGAGTGAAGTTTCTGAGTCTTCTTCAGTGGAGCAGAGTATGTAGCCTTTGGAGCTTTCCCACCAATGTTTTGAAGTCTAAAATGATTTGCCTTGGTCTGAAAGTCTGTTTTTAAGTGTTTCTCCTGTTGCTTATTGTAAGAGAAGCTGCAGTGAAAATTTAGGGAGGAAAAAATGATGGCTGAATTTGAAACATGTTTTAAATGTAATTACAATTGCGAGTATATTTCAGTATTTTAAATTTAGTCAGAGAAATGATGTGCCGATTTGATCTAAATGGGTTTTCAGGAACTCTTACCAAGGCCTTGCTTTAGGGTTGTTAAGGGTAGCTCTTTTTCATTTGCACTACAACTGCACTGGTTTGTTTGGGTTTTTTTCCTAAAAAGTAGTCTGAAGCTGCATGAAATTGTTCATGATGTTTTTACCAGACCTGGCACTTTAATTTCTAGTGTATACCTGAAGTAGTTGCAACTTTTTAAATCAATGAAAGGAGGTAGTTAACATAGTAGGAAAACCAGTTTTACACGGAATTTGTTCCATCACTTTTTGGTATCCTGTAAACCATGCAGAGAGGCTGAGCCACAGAAAGTGTTTGTTCTAAAATTGTTGTTCATTATTCATTATGACTGAATCCTGTACAAAGGCATAGTGTCCTCTAAAGAGCCTGTCTGTTCAGGTTCACCTGACCAAACGAATCTGCCTGTATGGTTGGCCTGGCCTTAATTTCAAAGTGGTTTTTGATTGTTGTAAGTCTTTGTTTTCTCAGTAGCCTTCAGCATGCTGCTCTCTGGTTGGTAGCTTTTAAGTGCTATAGCAGCAGGTATTTAATGCAAGTAAGTATTCCTGTGATGGTGGCCTCACATGTTTGTGAACCTGCTTTGGCTCCTGTATTTGCTTGATAGCCTTTTCTCTTGTTTGCAAGACTTACTGATTTTCATGTTAATATAATATTGCTGAATATTTCAGAAACACTGAATTGAGTTCATGCTTTTTTGTCAAAAGGTAGAGGAAGGAAGTCAATAGATTGTTCTTTTCCATTTCCCCAAGCACTTGTGTGTTTAAATTGCGAAGTGATTGAAAAATTGGAGATTTGAAACCTAAATTCAAATAATCTGCAGATCTGTGAGTAACCTGGTCGAGCAACTATACTAGCTGAAAGCATAAACCAATGTTGCATGGCTCTATAAGAGAGAACGTGACGGTGTCATGCAGGATTTATTTTATAGCTCTTGTGATCAGTCATACAATAGATGTATCCAAAACCTACAAACCTCTTTTACTGGAAGGGTGATCTTGCCCAGTCTTTTCTTCTCTATAATTATTGCCTTGTCACTGGCAAGGAATTAGGAAGGAGAACTTCAGGTAAAAGACTGCAGTGATGGTAATGCTTGGAGTCGTCATTGGTGAAGCTGTCACAAGATCAGTGCTAAATCTCCAGCCCTTCTCTTCCCCATGCAGGCACCTTGGCACTCTGTCCCCCTCGTAGAAGAAATGATGCTGCTCAAGGGCAGCAGGTCCTTCCTCTCTTCAGTGGGAACCACTGAAGGCCATATCAGATTGCCAGGCTTCCAGCTAGGCACTTCAGTGCCAAAATATGTCCCAAAGATCCACACAAGGGACCTAAGCCTCTTCACTGCTTTATAAAATGCTATCTTTCAGACTACAACTGCTTTCCAAAATGTTTCATGTTATGAAGTGTTTTGCTGAGCTGCGATGGCCTGTCTTCTAACACCTCTGCTACCTCTTAGGATTTCATAGAGTCATCAGTGGCACTTTTTCAGTCTGATGAGGAAGATGGGAAAGCGTTAGACATCATCAATGAAGAAATCCCTGATTTGGAGAGGGCTGGATTTGGACCAGAGACAAGATCGATTCTTGTGAGAAGTGGAGTGTAAGTCTACTGAAATACATGGATGGAAGCATTGACTATTTTTGTGCACGGTTCAGATTAGGTACATCTTTTAACAGAATATATTTCACATGGTACAGGTGGTAAACATTTGGGGGAGAACAGTCTTTCTTTCAGTTTCCTTGGTAAATGGAAGAAAAAAAAATCTTAGTTTTCTCTAAATCTCATGCCTACACTTGGACTTGGATCTGGGCATTCTTGTTACTAGGCAAAGCTTGTGATGTCCCTTCAGAGGTCACACAGACTGAAGTTTCATGATACAGGAGCTTTGGCAGTAATAGAGAAGAGGAATTTTAGGTATGTTAAGAACCTGGGGCCTGTATAGAAAGAATGGGCTGTGCCTTATTCATAATAGTCAGGCTGCTGACACAGAAAATCAAAATACTTTTTAGAGAACCATCTAAGCTAAAAGCAAGGGGTTAAACCAGCAGGTGTGGAAGAGTACCTAGTTGAAACCAATACAGCCTACGAGGTGGACTTGACTAACTTTCAGTGAGCCTGTGTGAAGTCCAGGAGGAAAATAAACAGTTGCAATAAATAAGGTAGGTAAATTAGACTGCCTGCAATGTCTGTTAATGGAGATATGCAGTATTGACTGATGGAGCCAAGGACAAAACTTAAGAGTGCTAGAAGCCTAAAAAATAGTATGGAGAAACTAGAATGCTTGGCATGAAATGACATCTCTGGTGTAGCAGATACCACTAAGGCTCGCAGGAAGGATAAGCAGAGGAGCTGCCAACTCTGTAGGAATGATAGAATAGGCCATTACAGGCCCAGGAGTGGTACTGTACATGAAGAATGATATCAAGTGTTAAAACATAAAATATGTTATGGGAAGAGAGCACTACTCAGTCATGTGGGTGGAAATTCCAGACTTCAGGAGTAATTTCGAAAGCTCAGGATTAATGTTGTCATGCCTACCCTAATGGTGATGGTGGTAGGTAGCAGCAGCTGTTAAGTGAGACTAAAAACATCCAAACTTAGAACGAGTAGCAATAAGTGGGGGATTTGGACTGCTCACATAGAGACCAGGTATTAGTGTTTCATGAGGATGAGATACAAGGATGCAAGGCTGGGACTCAATTTGGTGAAGAGATGGCTAAGAAGGGATACAAATGAGATCTGCAAAATCCTGAAGGTGGTAAACAAGCTTAATTCATCAGCGTTCACAGAATCCTGCAGGACAACAATTGAGGGATGCTTTACAGAGCTAGCTGAAGATTGCTTTGAAACAGATGTAGAGCTGGGGAGCAAAAAGCCTTTCTTACACTTGGAGGCAGTGAGCTTCTGGAGCTTGCTGCTAAAGTAGGCTGTGGTAGCAGGTAGGACCAGGAGGCTTAAAAAAGCATTAGACAAATGAACAACAAACAGATTCATAAACAGATGCTAAAAGGACTAGGAAAGGAGATGCACTCTAATTACCCCTAATATAATGGTCCTGGGTGGTAGGTGACCAAGAGACCAATGCACTACCAGAAGTGACCAGGTTAGCAGTGGTGTCTCTAACTAGTCTCCATCTACTTCTGCTAATGCCAAAGAGTGCATGTGCAGGGCTAGAGGCACTCTCAGTCTCATGTGGTTGGGGTTTTCTTTCTTCTTAAATCGCAGCAGGGAAGGCAGGGTGGGAGAAGCTTGGACTGCCAATCATTGCAGTCTTTTGCTTTATCTCATTCTATCAAGGCTTCCTCGTTTACTTCACTTTATTCTTGCACCATTTTTCTTAAATCCAACTGGGAAAGCTGGAAGAAAACTCTGTCTGGGGAGATGCTGAACAGGTAAAGGGTCAACTGAGAGATTCACAAATTTGTCTATTAAGTGTCTTTCCTCTGGGCTTCTAAGCAAGACATCGTCTCATGCTGAATGTATATTTGATAGAAAGGCAGAGACCGAAAGTTGTGTCTTTGTCAAAATCGTGTTTGCAGTGCAAAAGCAGAAAATCAAGTGCACAAGTATTTTGTGCCTCTCATTGCGTTTGCTGTTACACTGTCAAATGGACTTACCAGAAAAACGCCACAGAAAATTGTTCTATTTAACTTGTTAGTATGTTCATCAAACTGCACAGAAAAATGTGAGGTTTTCAGTTTAATTTTTGTGTCATTCTCCAGGTGGGTTGCATATCAGCAGAAGTATTTCTGTGGAGAGCAATATGTATTGGAGAAAGGAAAATATAAATGTTTCTTTGACTGGGGAGGATCTAGTAAAATCATCATGTCAATTCGACCTATTAAGTTGGTGAGTTACAAGAACTTGTTAAGGGGAAAACTTAAAAGAAATGAGACCTTTGGAGATCAGTGTACAATAGTGTTATCATGTGGGCTATACTGTTTAATCAGTTTGTCTGTTTACCTGAAACAAGTTGAAGACCCTTGTGGATGACCTATAATGAGTCTGTTCAGGATGGAGACTGAAATGGAGACTCTGGATCTTTCTATCTGTTGAGAAAGTTGTCAGGGAAACTTCATAAGAAGAACTTCCCTTTGGCAGACTGCATTCATGGAAAGAATAACCTAGCCTGGAAAAATTAAATTGCCTTAAAGCATAGTAATTTATAATGCATATAGTAATTTATAATGCCTGTTTGATAATGGATATAAAAATACTTCAGAATTTATCTGGCCCATGTTGTTGTAGTATAACAGAGGTCTGATTTTTCTTCCTTATTTTTATGCTAAAATATTTGTAATCCCCATAAGTGAATAAATACAGGAAATATTTTTAGTCCATCGTGAAATCCAAGGTAGTGCAACTTGCCCAAATAGATCAGTGCCAGAACTGTCAAAACCCTAATGCAAAACAAAGGCAGTCCTCAGTAATGAGTGTATGAGAAATGATACTACTGCCCTGAAAAATAAGAAGGGAACTAACGGTAACCTTATTTCAAAGAGCATGTGTTGAAAGAGGTGTCTCGGTCTCCTGTTGTTTCTAATTCAGTCTTATTTCTTAGTCTATTTCGTGAAAAAAAAAAGACAGACATTTACATGGGCTCTAATCCACATTGTATGAACTAATCAATGTTGATGCAAGTTCTCTGTATGGAAAATGACTGGTCTGGTAGGTAGTTGTGAGCTTACAGGCAGCTGGTGGCAGAGGCTGGGGAAGAGAATTATGCCAAGAGCCTGGGAAGTGTGTTCTCTGCTCTTGAGTTCATAATTAACAAATTTCAGGAACTTGACATGTCTTCTAGGAAATTTATTGTAATTAAGTTTATTTATATGCATATATATATATTTATTATTGCAGGAACCGCTTGGAACGAATGAGCCTCCACATTTGGTAAGTTGACATTATATAGCAGTCTGTAGTACTAAGCTACATTTAATAATTAAATATTGGTAGTGTTGGATGTCTTGCTTTGTTGCTTCAGATGATATCTCAGTATTATCATCTCCATCCAGCAGAGCACTGATGGAGGACACTAGTAGATGTTTGAAGGTTGATTTTGCTAATGTTCTACGCTTTGCTTTGTTCCAGATCATACCTTTGAGTATTCTGTCCTCAAAAATGCAAGCGGTTCAGTAGGTTTTGAGTGACTTTGAATCTCTCTAGCTATTTATTTTCCTCTTCTTTCCTTCTTGTTTCTGGAAACTCACTATCATGTGCATTCATCCTTCTCTTTGTGGCATATATTCTTTCCGTTAGTTTGCATGATATCTGGTTTGTCACTATCTTGTTCACGTATGAGGTAAAGAAGAAAGTACAAACTGCAGAAAATAGAACTGCAGTCTTTGAACATGGAGATGCATGAACAGGGGAAGTTGAGTTTTTTTAGTTTTGAATGCTGGTAGCTCTGTTTTTCATAGTCTCCCAATCATGTATAGCTGCTTCTATAGCAGCAGGCACCACGCGTTCCATGCTTCCCTTTTCCTCACAGTAACACCCGACCTTAACTGAACGCATCCTGATTATAACAAATCTGTGATGAATCTCTTTCATGATACATTCTAGCTATTGCCCTGAAAGCTGTGTCTGACTTGGTGAAAACTTAGAAAGCAGTCTCTATATTAATTTTAGTCTCAAGACCAAGTTAGGTTCGGGTTTTGCACTTTTGGTCTTACAAGTTTATGTTCCATTAATATTTGTGATATCTTTCAAAACCAAAAACCTTCTCTTAGTGTTTGTGCTCATCACCGAGGATGGTCTGTGTCTCCTCCAACGTTCTGTCCCAACAGGACTCTCCTCCTTTCCTGTGTTAGTTGTTTGGTTTCTTTTTTTCTGTCCTGGAGTGTGGGTGATGATCTGAGTGATGATATTGCTCTCCCTATGACATGCTCTTAATTAAGCAAATTTGGAAAACTGTATTTCAAGAAACATGTCTTTTCAGACAAAAGGGGCTTTAGAGCTCAGTGGTTCTGTTTCAGAAAACTTAAGTGTTCTAGCTTGGATGGGTATAATAGCTGTAAGTGCATGGGAAATGCATACATTGTGTTGTGGGTCAACATTGCAGGTTGGCCACACCCTTCTTTTTCTCCAGGTATTCTAGTTCTACAATTTTATGGTTACCCCTGGACTACAGGAAATGTTTCCTGTCTGAGGACATAATTGGTGTATTATTTTAGGCTTAAACACTGATTTCCTGCCACACCTATTCATGTGGCAGTTTGCAGCCAAATCAAAGACTAGCTAGTACATTCACAGTAAGACCTTAGTAAGTGATAACAGATAAAATAACTGACTCAGGGGAAACCAATGGGATTCAAACATCTCCTCTCCATCTGCAACTCTTCTACTTCTTCAGAATCTCCCAAAAAACAATTCTTTGAGTGATTTAATCCACTTTTGCAGATCTTTAAGATCAATTCAAATGAAGTTTCAATACATTGTGCTTTACAGTCTTTATTTCGAGTGATAGGTGAAAAAATCTCTGTCTGTATGCACAGTCACCTTTAAATACTGACATCGTTTACATTGTGTTTTGCCTTTTGTGTTCTCTAATAGCAGTCTTAACACCATTTTTAAAAAAAGACTGTCTTGACTTACCACAGTCCTGGTTTTCATAGGATTCTGCCCTATATCTAGGGAAGGAAGAATGTCATTTGTATTGCTGCAGTTCTTTCAGGAGGGGATATATTTTGAGTAAGTTTTTATGGGAAAGCATTCAGTCACTTAGGATAAGTAAAGGATGATCTTTTGGATAAATATGAAAAATTTCCAAAGTGAAATAAAAGTTTCCATGTCTGCAACAGTCTCTTAGTTTGGAACTTAAAATCGTGGTGAATGTGAGCTGGCAAATCCTTAGGCATCCTAATGTTTGAGCCTTGTATAAACCGTATACCAGTTATTTTAACTGATTATGCATTCTTCCACCTATAATAAACATATGTTTGAGCTAAGGGAACTGTTTTCACTGTCTACAAGAGTGTGTCTTTTCACTTCTGTTTTTAATTGCTCATCAGAACTTGAAAAGCATCTATATTTTCTTAAATTTCTCAGTAACTCCTCTGACCTTTTCCTCCTGCCAGACTCCCTAATAAACAAAGTACATACAATGTAAGAATGCCTGAAATCACCAACTCTAAAAAGCCACTCATTTTATTTATTAAAAATAAAACTTGATTTTGCCTAGCAAGAACAAAGCCTCTTTCAGTAACAGCAGACTTGTACAGAAGATTTAGGAAGCAGATAATTGCTGTGATAACTTGTATTTGTTTTAACGTGCTGTCCATTGACCTTTTAACAAGTGAAACCTTGTATAGTAATGTCAAACCCTAACAAAGCAGAGATATCTGCAGTTTGAGACTGATTGCAGATATGCAGTGCTTTTGGTAAGGAATTGGTGCTTCACCCCAGCTTTTGTCAAATTAAGACCATCTACATGGTTCTGTATCTACCATCTACATACATTCTGTATAAAAATGAGCTACATATCTCTTAAAAGCCTTGCATAGCACCTGGCCTATGAAAGAATGACAGTATATATATATATTTCTTTATAAAGAGCTCTGAGATAAGTTGGTAGAAAGTACTATGTAATTGTAGCTTAAATATATGCTTTGTGACATAGCTGTGCAATTATATTTATAGAAAAATCAGTTACACTTCATTAATTGTAGATGGTTTGTGTTCTCCAATCTGCAGTTATAGCACGCAAGGCCAGGTTAAGCCTTTCTTGTTCTTTCTGACAGGAAACATACTCATTTCTTTTACAAACACAGGCTGAGCTTTTCCATAAAGCCATTTGCTGATACTTGTGTTTGGCCTTCTTGCTCTGTCCTGGCAAAAGCATTTGATTTCTTTTCTTTGGCAGTAGGCTAGGCCAATTTGAGGCATGAAGGGGGAAGTAGCTCTTGCAACAGCCATCGTGTTTTTCTTCCATTACAGAATATGAGCTGTACTTTTGATACAGTTGAATTTCTCATTCTTTTCCAGGCTCTCTTTCAGGCCTTAAAGTGAAATTCATCTCAGTTACACAGTGGCAGCCCAAGGGTACTGAACTCTAGGCAGCTTTGCTACAGATCATTGGCTATATCAAGACTACTTTTTTTCCCTTTGTCTTTTCCTGTCCTGTTTTGAACACATGAATTGCAGAGCTGCATAGCAAGAGTTCGCTGCAGTTCAGGGGTGCTTTGGATGGAAGATAACACCCTTCAGTCCTAGCCTTCTGTTTCTCTCTGGGCCCTCTCCTGCTGCAGTTGAACTTATGCTTGATTTTGCTACCTTAGTATCACTGGGAAGCATCCTGTACTGGGCCCAGGGAGGAAAAAACACTTGATGTCTCTAATAATAAAGCAGCTGTAGAAATGCAAAAGACTCCTTAAATGAGAATTCATTCTATTTATTTTATCTTTGTGAATTGAATGGATACTTCTCTAAGACCACAGCTGTCTCTGTTTACATTTATGATAATGCATTCATTTTCCTTCTAGTCATTGCTTTTGTTTTGTTTTGTTCTTGTAGCTCAAAGCTTTCAGTAATACACATTTCCAAGGAGCATGTATAGATTTCACAGCAGAAGTTTCTGATTTTCCATCATTCATACCATGTTCTTTTAAGGTTCTTCGGGGATGGTAAGTCTGTTGTTTTACATGCCACCATTTTAAGTAATACGAAAACTTTTGTAAACCCATCAAAATTTCAGCTGAAAGTGCATAACACATGCCCATCATATTCCATCATGTCTTAGAGCCTTTGTCATGCAGTGCATCTCAGTAACTGGTCTTGTCACTGGTTTGGGTAGTGTGCATTTTGCTTTCCCTGTGGGAAGTTTGCATAGTTACTGTGATTCTTTTTTTAGCTCCAATTAGAATTTATTCCAGATTTTGAGAACTTGGTACAGTAGAAGTGTCTGCATTCCACTCACGTCGTTTGACTCTGGAACTGAGATTTCTGTACCTCGTGATTTGATTTTGCTGCTTTGGTTACTTTGTCTCATAGCCTTTCAAGTCACCTTACTTTTAAGCTTAACATGAACAAACAAACTTTTTAATCCTTATTTCCTTAGCAAATATTAAATCTTGAAAAAAAACTTCCTGTTAAGAAGTAGCTAATCTTTTTCTGTTACATTATTCTTGCAGTTGGCTCCTGTATTACCAAGGGGAAATCGCTGACAATCACTGTGTGCTGGAAGAAGGCCTCTATGTTGACCTCAGTTCCTGTGGTTGCCCAACTGCTACAATCAAATCCCTCAAGCCTATTCAATATGTAAGGGCTTTATTGAAGAAAAATAACACTTTGGAACTCTTTTCCTAGTCATGTGTCTGAAGCAAGTGCTTGCGTTAAACAAACTCTCGCTCAGGGAAAAGAGTGAAGTTTGTTTTCTTGGCTTATGGGATTTTTTGGTTTAGGAGCAAGCCAAGGCTGCATGCACACATGCCCGTGGTCACTTGTCGGCACATGCTCCTGGGTGTTCTGGGCTCAAAGTTGCTTTCTTTTGTATGAGTTACATTGGTTGGTGTTTTTCTGGCTGGTCTTTATCATACAGCTCAGTAAGCTTAGTACACAGACAGACATTGATTTTGTCACAGTGCTTCTTTTACTAGGCCTGCAGCCAAGGATCAATCTTAAAGCAAAGTACACGCAGAAGATACAAAAATTGAAATTACAAGGTAGTATATACTTGCCATAATACTGTTTAGTTTACTAATTATTTTACAGACATATAAAAATATTTTCAACTCCTAATGGCATCTCAAATCATGGGTCAGTAAAGGGCTGTAATATACCATGCATGTGGCCTGTGAGCTGTGTATAACACATCAGATAGTCTAGTCCAAAGCTCGTGTGGCCATCTTCTCCCTTGATGACTTCTGAGATACAAGACAAGTACTTATTACACATGCACATGGTCGTCTTGTGACTTGCAGGTCATGTTGGTTGTACTACCCAAGCACACATCTTGCAGTCAAGTGACCTGTTAGAGTGAGATACAAGGTCCTCTATGACCAGGTAATTGGACAGGAATGCATTGTGCTCTCCAGTACTAGATAGATACAGCCTTTTGTACGTGCTCTTCTAATCCTACACATGCAGGATGTAGGCCTCTGGAGTCTTGCTGTCATGTCTGTGCCTTCGTCTCATATCTCAGTATGCACCTGTGCAAGAGCATCAATGATAGGCTGGCTATAACGCTGTTGGTAAAAGAGAAGCAAGTGGCTGCTTGGCCCACTCCTCTCTAGCACTGACCAACTTCTGCAAAACTTATCCTCCTTCCCTCATCACAGAACACTAACTCACTCTATGTGACCTGTGCCCTTCAACGTAGCTCTTATGAAACTAAACTTTAAAGATTACTCAACTCAGTTTTCTTTAAGTACTAAAGTCCTTTTTTCTGTTTGTGAACAGATTTTTAAAAAACAAGCAAACGGGGAAGAACCCAAACACCAAAAGCCATGGGCGTGTGGGAAGGATGTACATCTCGAGGTTGATAGTTGCTCTTTGCACTAGGTTACATAGGTGCAGGGACTTCAGTGGAGCTATGGCTTCCTGCCAGTCAAGAGCCTTGTGTTCAGATTAAAGATCTCCATTTCGCATTAGGCTTTTGGACTCTGCTAAATCAGAATGAAGTTTTGACATGAAATGGTTCGTATCATCCAAATCCCCCAGCCTGTAATTTCAGAGGGAAGCAACTCTGCAGTTTGGCATAGTAGGAAGCTACTGGCAGCCCTTGATTACTGAGGGCCAAGCCCTGGGAGAAGTGTGTTTGGCATGCTGTGTGTGGGAAGCTTACACATGTCTTCCTGTGCTTTGAAAGTGGCTTGCACCTCTTAGTTCAGTTCCTCCGTTGCAAATAGGAGCCCTTGTTTTTCACAAAATGGAGGCACTGAACAGCCTGAAGTGCTGTGGAACCACACCTGTTTTACAAATAGAAATGCCCTCATGGGTCCCTAACACACTGTGTGTGTGCCAGTCACACGGGACAGTGCTCGGAGCATTGTGTAGCACAGACGTGATGGTAAGCACGCAGCAGTAAGTTTGGTCATTGCTCAGAAACAGCCATAGTTCATTCTGTGCATTGTCCACAATGTGCTGTTCTTGGAACAGAGCCCTTTTAATTACAAATTATTTCTGTTAGGTCATTCAAGACAGCAGCAAGTGCAATCCCAAGTGGGATTGTTGTGTAGCTTTATTGAATTCAGTTGTGACATTAGGAACCCCTTCCATTGTTCAGCTTTAAA
The DNA here is from genome assembly GCA_013398125.1 of Aegotheles bennettii. NCBI lineage: Eukaryota > Metazoa > Chordata > Aves > Caprimulgiformes > Aegothelidae > Aegotheles > Aegotheles bennettii. Next base: position 461,210 of record VZRW01012056.1, read on the forward strand.
TACCAGCCCAATTTCAGCCCTTAGGTGTGTATCTCAATAGCTCACGTGTAAGAGGAAGAACGTTTAACCCAACACCAAGCCCTCAATGTGCATTGTCTCCCATTCTCCTTTAAATGAGATGTATTTGCTGCAAGTGTGACTGTTGGAAGAGCTCTCGCATGGCCCGAGAGCCATGTATTGCTTCAGCATGTGAGGTTTGTGTTCCAGGTGTTGTCTAGAAGTAGAAGCCCATGTGTGACACTGACAGAGGGGGGAAAATATGCTTTTAGCAGTGCAAGGGTCTCATAAGGCTGGCTCATGACCAGCCTTTGAAAACAGTCCTAGGCTGTTGACTGGTGTAAGTGTGGTCCAGCTATGTATTTTAGAAGTAGATTGTTTCAGCGAGTCCTTTGGGAACAAATCTGCTGGAGGAAATGAGGACATGGGATCTGGGTATTGCCTTTTGACTTTGCAAGATCATAATGATAATTAAGTATATGTTACCTTGATATTGTACAGCTGAGTGGAATCCCAGCTCTGGGCTTTTTGGATGTTGTCAGTTGCCAGAGGATTTCTGGGCTTTCCACTTTGGAAGCAGAATTTGAGGATTAAAGTTACATGTTTGTAGTACTCCTTCATGGCATGGATGTGTTTTTGTGACCTGATGGAACAGAACTGTAGTTCTGGTAGTGAGATTTTTGTGACTGAGGTAACAGTAACACCTTGATCTATGTGGAACAGCAAAGAACTTCTGCAAAGCCCTGACTGATTTATTATTTTTTTTAAAGAAATCAACCAATTGAAGATAAGCAAAGGATTTGAGGGAGTAGCTTGTTATTTGGAAAATGCACCTTTGATGCAAACAAAATATTTGTAAACAAATATAACAAATGTTGTAAATGGGGGAAAAAACCAAACCAAAAAAACCACCAAAACAGTAAACTTTTGAGTTTTTAGTTTGAAAACTGCCAGAAATAGAGTTTGCTTGTTTAAGAGCTTAATTGCCTGACAAAATGAAAAATTTCGTTCTAAATCATGGAGTTGGCTGAATTAAAATAGAAAAAAACCCAAAACTTTTCAGAGCAATGGAAAATTAATTTGGATAAGAAAAGAGGCTTAGACTATGATGGTCTGATTTCTTCACTGTTATGGCAGTATTTTAGGCTGGCTAGCTTTTGTTCTAAGCTTTAGCTCTTGGAGGAATGTTTTCTGGGTTCTTTGCTGAAAAGTGAAGTTGTCACCATTTAATTAAGATGTGCTTGCTTGTCCCCACCCTGCACACATACTCCTCATTTCTCAAGAAATTCAAATAAACGTGGTTCCACTTGGGTTGTTTCCCCATTTCGTTCTGCACTGGAGTCAGAGGAATTGAGCACATCTTTGCAACCAGTTTCCTCTGCTGTTTGTTCAGGAAGCAAGCAGAGCAGAAGCTGGGCAGGTTCATAAGGAGAGTGGGAAGGCGTTCCTTTATTCCCAGGAACCTCTTTCCCATCTTGGCCTATTCTCTGAGGCATACAAGACTCAAACTAAATCTTCAGGAGATCCTGCCTGTATCTTTGCCTGCTGTTTCGTTTTGCTCAAATTCAGACTGGACTGTTCTGTCCTTCTGCTAGCGTTTAGGAAAGGCTATAGGTTAATGAGTGGAGATACAAAGAAGGAACAAAGCATATCTGAACCTTGACAATGAGTTAATAATGGCCTTTGGTTTTGGTGTGCTGGGAAGAAAAGCAGTGTAGCAACACCCATGTATTAATCAAGATTGCGTAATGAATAGCAGTGTGCTGCATGGCCTCTTCTCTTTTGAAAAATGGAATGCTTCTGTAAGACCAGTGTGTCTTTTTAATGTACTGGTTTGTAAGTGGGGAAAACATTCTAGAAAGTGTATCTCACGAGAGCGTGTTTCTGTAAGTGAACAGTCAGTTACATACTTAACATCAGAAGGGTGTGCATCTGTTTACTAGTGGTAGGAACACTGCCACTAATGTAACTCACCTCTCATGGTCTCCTTTCACCTAAATATCCCAAATCACTCCCTAAGAAATGCTCATTGATGCAATTTGCTGGTGTTGTTCGTAGCCACTCTGCAGGCAGGCAGGCAGAAGTGTAGCACAGATTAAAGTGCCTGTGTCAGCAGGAACTTAGCTTTTGCTTTGCCATGAATTCATGAGAAGGAAAGCGTGGGCTGCTCGCCTGATGGCAAGCAGGAGCGGGTAGAGTCAGCCCGGCCATTTATAGAGGCATGGGTGCTCCCTGGGGCATTTGCCCCAGTGTTTGTTGCTTGAAGAGGTTAATCTTCTGGGATAGAAACCCTTACAAGAGGTTCTTACAGAAGGGAGTTCAGCTCTAGTGCTGCCTTTTCTCAGACATGTTCTTTTGTTAAACTCCCTGTAATACTTGGTGCGACTTACATGGACAAGAGTATCCGGGATTGTTGCATTAAGCAATTAGTTTTCCTTCTAAAATATTAGCTTCAGCCCTAAAGTTAAACCAGTCTCATAGTTTCTAAAAACAAAAATGAGATCTGGGTTGTAGGTTGTGCGCTGCCTTTTTTTTCTTTTGAGGCATTCCTTAATTCTTGCTCTTATCCATCATGATAGTTCCTGTATTTCTATGTTGATTATCTTTCTAAGTTAAATACAGGTGTTAACTAATCTCTCCACCATTCTTGTGAGGTAAATAGTGAAATAGGATACAAAGGTTAATTGGTGTTTCCCAGGGCCAGGCAATGAGTCAGTCGGTGTCACTGGGACTGGACTGTGGGTGTTGCTGTGGTCCAGCACTGTGGTCCAGCATCATGTTCCTCTCCCTCAGCCAGGCATCCTTCCCACTCTCAAGCAAGTACCCAGGAGAGCACAGCTTCAGTGGAGACATTTGTAAATGATGAGTTAGCCAAGACGGAAGAGTCAAGATTTTTCCAAGGATGTTGTAATACAGCTGTGGAATGTCCTCCAGTTATGGCTCTGGCACACGCTGTCCGCATAGCAACAGGTCAGCAGGGACACAGAGAGGGGCGAAGTGCACCAACCCTTGCCATGGCTTCTTTAGTCTGGCCCTGTGGATTTCTTTCTTTGGCTTTATTAGGCTTTCCCACCAAAGTCTGCAAAGTCTTAAGTTTGCAAAAAAAGGTGCAAGGAAAATGTTTTGGGGCGAGTGCTTCTCAAAAGAGCTTTATTAGTAATAATGTTCACAAAATTCACAGTGGAAAATCATCCGTATGTTATCCATAGCTCAAACAATACTTGTTTTTATTTATAAGCATGTGTGCAAAATGACTTGCACACTCGGTTTTCAGTTGTAGCACCCTTTGGTTAGCAGCTTTGTGTCTGTGTGCTGTTACTTTTCAGTGGGTCAAGCACCTAAGCCCTGCAAGCGAAGGGCGTTTGAAAGGAAGCTCACCTTGCGCTGCTCTTTGTTTAATACCAAACACTTCAGGCTTGTGTTGCATTTTTTTTCTGAACTGGTAAAGTATAAAATACTGTTCTGAATTGTGAAAAAATTGGGGTGCACAGCTTCTTTTTGTTTAAAACAAAAAAGGTGGAAGTCACTGAGGGGCAGTCTGAGCTGAGTTGAAATGTGCAAGAGATTTTTAGTGTGTTGATTTCTGTGGTTTGCCTTTCAGCCTCTGAAATCACATTGTGGGGAGGGAAAAAAGCTGGGTCATTGTCATGGCATCACGTGCTGTATTAGCCATAGGCTACCACACCTGTTAAGTAAAGAGTATCACTGTGTTTAACAGTTCACAAGGCTGCTTGTGTCTTGAAATGCTGAGCAGATGCAGCCTTCTTTAATCACTGGCCTCTTGAATATATTAAATCTCTTCAGGTGTCTCTCTGGACACTGGCATTAAACCCCAGGACCAGGAAAACCTTTTGAAACTTCATTGGTGCTGGTTTAAGCAAGGCAGTTAGTTCCTTAGCACAAGGATCGGGTTAAGTAATTCTTTAGGGCTTTGTCATTCTTGCTGTTGGCAAGCTTTCCCCAGAGGATGGCATTTCAGGTATTTTCCTTGAAAATAACTATAAGGAAGCTAAGGAAATCCTGACTTAGACATGGGAATGACTCGCCAGTCGTGTGTAAATGTGGGTGTCTTTAACTTACCTTTCAAAAGTGGAGACTGGGGTCCACCTAGAGCAATGCGGTGGTCTGAGGTTGTCCCCTCTTGGCTTTCGGAGATCCCTGTTCCTCCCCGGCCTGTCAGGACAGGACCTAGATGAGGAAAGCTGATCTTGTCAGTCTCACGCTTACCTTTCGGTGATGACTCTTCAGCCTGATCATGGGTGAAAGTGCACCTCAGTGCTCTGCAAGGAAGGGTGAGAGCAAGATGCCTCTGTAACAGCATAGCCTCAAAACCTTGTCTTTTACTGTTGGTAGTTTCCATGGAGCTATGAAAACAAAATCGGAGAAAAAAGCCAGGCCAAGTCACTGCTGCCAGCTGTTGGTGTGAAACGGTATCTATACAGTGAGTGAGCTGCTCATTGCTCTATATATGGTTATGGAAATACGAGTGCTTCAGTGCTTGAGACAGCAGTGTGTGTTCCTTTCCTGTGCTTCACGTCTGTGCCAGGAGCAGTGGAGTCCTTCTAAGGTCTCACTGGAAAGGTGGTGTCAGTCGTTGTGATCCGGTGTGCGTGTGTGTCATAGGTGCCTGGGACTCTGAGCAACTGGATGGGGCTTTCTCAGGCCCATTTGTTCAAATGCTTGCAGCCACATGAGAGCTAGAGTCATCTTAATGGACTCCACCAATTTGCTGTTCTGATTCCTGGAACAGCTGGAACAGCTGACTTGTCCATCTGGTACAGCATCCCTGTCTCTTAATGTATTGAATATTGAAACAACAAGGATGCCTAATGGTGTTTCCTATGCCTACTAATGCACTTGTGAAGTGCAGGTCCCTGTTGGACCTGTTCTGGACGTGGCTTCTGGTCAACACTCAGGTGAAAGCCAGCATCAAGGAAGTAGGCTCCTGCAAACTGGAGAGTGATGGTACTGCCTTGCTGAACAAAGCAGGCTGAGAAGTAGCTGCTTGCCCTAGGTCTGCTGGTCTAGGTTGTGAAGTAAGCCTGTAAACACAATCTGTAAACTTGACCCACCTCACCCAGTAGAAGGCAGGTGGGAAAAAGTGACATCCAAAATAAAAGCATAATGGATTTTAATCTCTTTGGTTTGTAACATTAGTTTTTAAGGAGTGCCATGGGTTTTAAGAATCTCTCTGGTTGGATGATCCCAGGCTCCTTAAAATGTCTCTGCAGACTCCCTGTCCATGCAGTGTTGTATGACTTGCATTGTTCCTGCACTGGTCAACAGAGGAAAGCAATTTCTCTGAGGCAGGATTTGAACAACCAGCTGCATGCCAAGTGCACCGAGTCAGTGCCAGTAAATTTGTAAGTTCTGAATCACCACTGAGCTCTTCAGAGACACTTCACTAGAATACATGTGCCTCTTGAAACATGAAAGTTAAGTTCTCTTAATTACTTAGTGCCTGTGTGAACTTCAGTTCAAGATTTTGTTTCATTCATTCCACCTGAGGCCATGTCTTTACTGCAAGAGAAATCCTGCCTATTGCCTGGGCTGGCTATCTCAGGGTAACATCTCCTAAGAACATGGTGGCTTCCCTGGAAAGGCTGCTAATTGAAGCATTAGTCAGACCTATTCCCTCTTACTTTGCCAGGCACATCAAGATACAAACTACAATTGATTATGATTTTGGTTACGATGCTTCCCGTCTGGTTTTAGGTCAGAAGTGTTGGAAAGTTGTACAAGTTTTCCTTGTACCGAGTCACAGACTTAGTGTATATTTAAATCTGTTGCCTCTGTGCTTTTCTGCTGATCTTACAGCTGTACCACATTTTTGTGCAAACTGATCTATTTATTTGCCTTCATGGGCAATCTCTCAGCTGTAGAAAAGGACATTAAGTGAAAAATGCTTCAATTCTGCATGGGATTGAAAGGGTTGCTAACTATTTATTCAGAATTGTCAAAAGAAAAATAGGAACGTCTGTTAAAAGCATTGAGAACTTTTTAGTTCTGTCATTTTTAACCTTTTCCAGTTTGTAGATCCCTAAGTTTTTTCCAGTGAACCACTGCTAGTGGAAGTCTGTAGACAATGGACTTGTGACTTGCCTCACTACTTTAGATGCAGTCTGCAGATCAGCCTGAAAACTACTGCTGTAACCTGTTCCATGGATAAATAAATAAACTGGATTCATGGAGTCGAGGTCCTGATGATACAGACAGGATCAAAGAGAGATTTTTCAAATGCAGAGGCCTTTCTCTGCATCTTGAAGCGACTCGCTGTGTCTGCCTGTGTCAGTGGGACACTATTCTGATGACAAAGCTGCTGATGTGTTTCAGTATGTTTCAGCTCTGTGTGCTCTGTTGGTGGATGTACTTTTTTTTTTCCTTGCTGTTACATTTGCTGAGGGAGCATGCTCTAACCCAAAAGCATGTGGAAATTAAACTGAAGTGGTAGATGTGTGCATTGTGCCTAACAACAGAAGTTAGACTATTCCTAGTAAAACTCTGCTTTGTTCCCTTCTTCCCCCTCCAGGTTTTTGCTGAGCCCTCCATCAGTCTGTTTGCTCTGGAATGCTGCAAGGGCAGAGAGCTGCACTTCAGTGAACCCATCAATTCTGTTCTGAACGAGGACCTTCATTTTTACACTCAGTCTGTGTGGGTGAGAAGTGGATTGTAAGTATGGGGGAAATATTCCTGTCTGATTTGCATTACAGGAGCTAATACTGAGCCGGCATTGTCTCCCAAGTGCTGCCTTTTTTCATAGGTTGTGATTTTGAGACAGTATCAAATCCTCAAATGCAGTTGAATGCCGGACACACTTTTTGTATCAGGATCCAAAATGAAGAAAAACTCTGGGCAGAGGATGTATTTCCCCCTGTAAGAATTGTCCTTTTATCCCTGTACAGTAATGAACAACAGAGCCTTTTGTTCAAGCCAGGAACCAAAAGTAAATAAGTTTTGATTGCTGACTTAGAGACAGGTAGAGTAAACTCGGACTGCCTTTATTAACTGGCTGTAAAATACCAGCTATAAATGGCAGTGATTTGACATAAACCACTGCAGTGGTTCAGTGAAGCTTAACATGCTGATCAGCTGCCAACTCCTGAGAGAAGCTCGGGGTGGATCTGACAGCTGGAACCGCAATTTGCTTCTGTTAGCAATTTAACCCCCCTCCAGGAGTGTGAATACACACTCAGGGTCTTCTGTGAAAACCATTTTACATCTGCAGAAGTGACCTTCTGACCTCTTCAGCATCCCCCCCTTCTCACCTTCTGGAGAAACTCCGAGGTGTTCTGCCTTGGCCAGGTTTTCAGCCTCCACGCCCACAGCAGCAACAAATATCTTTCAGAGTCTCATCCTGCAGCTGAGGCTGACTGGAAACTGCTGTTCTAGTGTGACACACATTTCCTGTGTTTATTTTTAACCTTTCCCCCAGCTTTCTCACATAGACAAGGCTGTCATTTTCTTGGGAGATCTTACGGGATGACACAAAACCATGCAAAACACGAACTAATTGGGTGAGGAGTTAGTACAGACTGTTCACGCCTTAGGTGTATCTCTGAGATTCTTAGAATGAATTTTTCAAGTGCACCTACTCTGTTACTGCCTGGAAGTCAAAACCCTTCCACAGCTACCTGTGATGGCACTGCTGGGTGCTTCTCTGACTTTTTGAGGTTGGTACAAAGGTGAAGCCTGGCCTAGGTAATGGTGCAGAGCACCATGGACTGTTTCCTTTCACAAACGTCACACAAACATTTGCTTGAAAGGTTGGTGAAGAATTGAATCTCCCTTTCTTTAAGAGCAGTCAGCGGCAATCGACTGTAGCTGTGGGCCCATAGGGAATATAAGCTTCCCCACAGAGCTTTGCCAATTCACTATAAATTCTAGTCCCTAACATCTGAGCCCTTGCTGCAAATACATAGAGGGAGTGATCATCTGCTGCTGTTGTCTTGGGGCAGCCCAGGTGAGAGTGGCAAGCAGCTGCCCTTGGCGGCTGAGAACAGCATACGTGCATTCCATGTGATCTCTGCTAGTTTGGAGGAGGAAAAGCTGCCCTTGGGAGGAACACCTGACTTATTTCTGGTGGGAGTGTGTAAATCTTCTTGCCTCTGTAGAGATGTTACAGTCTAAAGTGTGTCCTGTCAGGGGACATCTCTTTATGAGCTGTCTCTGCCCTCTCATCAGGGGTGTGGAAGTGAAAATTAATCACTTGCCCCATGCAAAGATGGTAACTTCCTTCTCCAAGTGATAGAGGAGCCAACGAGGAGAGGTGCTATGCTGGACCTTGAGCTCACCAACAAGGAGGGGCTGGTGGGGAACGTGAAGCTCAAGGTCAGCCTTGGCTGCAGTGACCATGTGGAGTTCAAGATTCTTAGGGCAGCAAGGAGGGCACACAGCAAGCTCGATACCGTGGACTTCAGGAGAGCTGACTTTGGCCTCTTTAGGGAGCTGCTTGCTAGAGTACCATGGTGTAAAGCCCTGGAGGGAAGAGGGGCCCAAGAAAGCTGGTTAATATTCAAGGGTCATCTCCTCCAAGCTCAGGAGCAAGGCATCCCAACAAAGAGGAAGTCAGGCAAATATGCAAGAGGCCTGCATGGATGAACAAGGAGCTCCTGGACAACCTCAAGCACAAAAAGGAAGCCTACAGAGGGTGGAAGCAAGGACAGGTGGCCTGGGAGGAATACAGAGAAATTGTCTGAGAAGCCAGGGATCAGGTCAGGAAAGCTAAAGCCCTGATAGAATTAAATCTGGCCAGGGACATCAAGGGCAACAAGAAGAGCTCCTATACGTATGTCAGTGATAAAAGGAAGACTAGGGAAATTGTGGGTCTTCTCTGGAAGGAAATGGGACACCTGGTTACCCAGGACACGGAGAAGGCTGAGGTAGTCAATGACTTTTTTGCCTCAATCTTCTCTGTCAAGTGCTCGAGCCATACTGCCCAAGTCACAGACAGCAAGGGGAGGGACTGGGAGAATGAAGAACCACCTGCTGTAGGAGAAGGTCAGGTTCAAGACCATCTAAGGAACCTGAAGAGAGGGGTGCAGAGAGATCTGGACAGGCTGGATCAATGGGATGAGATTCAATAAGGCCAAGTGCCAGGTCCTGCACTTGGACTACAACAACCCCAGGCACTGATACAGGCTCGGGGAGGAGTGGCTGGAGCTGCTCATCAGAAAGGGACTTGGGGGTGCTGGGTGACAGCCGGCTGGATATGAGCCAGCAGTGTTTTATGATGGGGTTACAGAGTTGGTGGATAAGGGAAGAGCAACTGCTGTCATCTACCTGGACTTGTGCAAAACATTTGATACTATCCCACATGGCATCCTTGTCCTTGAATTAGAGAGGCATGGACTTGATGGATGGACCACTCGGTGGATAAGGAATTGGCTGGATGGTCGCACTCAAAAGAGTTGTGGTCAACTGCTCAATGTCCAAGTGGAGACCAGTGACAAGTGGCATTTCTCAGGGATTGGTACTGGGACCGGTTCTCTTTAACAGCTTTGTCGGTGACACGGATGGTGGGATCGGGTGCCCCCTCAGCAAGTTTGCTGATGACACCAAGCTGTGTGATGTGGTCGACACGCTGGAGGGAAGGGCATCCAGAAGGATGCTGACAGGCTGGGGAGGTGGGCCCATGCAAACTGTATGAAGTTCAACAAGGCCAAGTGCAAGGTCCTGCACATGGGTTGGGGCAATCCCTTGCACAAATACAGGCTGAATGGAGAATGAATTGAGAGCAGCTCTGAGGAGAAGGGCTTGGGGATTTTGGTTGATGAGAAGCTCAACATGAGCTGGCAACGTGTGCTTGCAGTCCAGAAAGCCAACGGTATCCTGGGCTGCATCAAAAGCAGCATGACCAGCAGATTGAGGGACATAAGGAGGACATGGACCTGTTGGAGCGAGTCCAGAGGAGGGCCATGAAGATGATCAGGGGGCTGGAGCACCTCTCCTATGAAGACAGGTTGAGAAAGTTGGGGTTGTTCGGCCTGGAGGAGAGGAGGCTGCAGGAAGACCTCACAGCAGCCTTCCAGTACCTGAAGGGGCTATGGGAAAGCTGGAGAGGGACTTTTCACAAGGGCATGGAGTGACAGGACAAGGGGTAATGCTTTCAAAGTGAAAAAGGGCAGATTTAGATTAGATATCAGGAAGTTCTTTCCTGTGAGGGTGGTGGGACACTGGCTCAGGTTGCCCAGAGAAGCTGTGGGTGCCCCCTCCCTGGCAGTGTTCAAGGCCAGGTTGGATGGGGCTTGGAGCAACCTGGTCTGGTGGGAGGTGGGGGTTGGAATTGGATGATCTTTAAGGTCCCTTCAACCCAAACCGTTCTGTGATTCTGTGCAGTTGGCTGTAAAGAACGGGTGATGGCTTTGGGCCACAGAGCAGAAAAGCAAGGGACAGTGAGCACAGCAGTCCAGCCCCTTCCTCATCTCCCTGTTCATTTCTGAGTGCCCCAGCCAGGGCAGCCGGTTCCCTCTCTCCAGGAAGGTTCAGGGCAGAATGGCTGGGCTTTCTCTGAGCTTCTTGTGATGCTCCCCAGGAAACAGAGCTCCACAGCCTGTTGCCATCCCACACTACAGGTAGCCTGAAGGCTGAGGATGGCAGGTGATCGTGAGAAGTGTGTGGGATGTCCTGGAGGGTTTGTTTGCTTTACCTGTGATCAGGAGTTCAGGAAGGTGAATTGGGAGAAGTTTGTTTGGCTCCTTGCCCCAAAGGCTACTCTCAGCTTTAGACAAATGACAGAGGTTTATGTATATACCCATATATACCCATGGCTTCTTGCTGCCACGCTCGGGTACAAAGATCTCTCCTGAGCCAAATGAGCACCGCAGTGAGAAATGGCACAAGCCTGGGCTGTGGCTTGGCCAAGGGGGCTGGGGCCTGAGGTACGCCAAGGTGTGAGAAAGATGGCACAATGGTGGCTGCTGGTCTGCATGAGAGCTGAGATGGTTTCACCTGTGCCACTGAATGCCTGGTGGCCATCCTGGCTTCAGGTGCTTATTACCCTTGAGTCCTTCCCTTCTCAGTTTCCTGTAAACATCTGCTTTGAGACTGAATTTCAGATAGGGCTCTTCCATGCTCCGAGAACAACGTTAGCAGTGAATTCTCAGTGACTTGGCAGGAAGGATCACAAGAAGAAGTCAGGAATGTGCAGAAGCATAAGGAATGCGCAGTGGAGCTCAGGCTGCTCTCAGTGCCTGTGAGTCAGGAGCTACAGGGCTTTGTGTGAAGGAGCAGTGACAGCCTCATCATGAGGCAGCTCACCCTGGGCACATTCTGGCCTCCATGGAGTCCTGAGCAAGGCTGGCTGTCCGTTTCTGCAAATTATGCACAATGGGGAAAAGCAAATTACAGGTGCTGGGAGCAGTGTTTGGGGATGTTTCCTCACTGCAGCCATCCCTCATGTTCTTGGCAGCTGACCTGTAGAACAGGTACTGTGGGGAAACCAGTATTGGCTTTGTGTTCAGATGAGTTAATGAGTCGAGCATTTAGGAATCTGTGTGCACAACAATGTCCTATTGATGCAAACAAAAGGGATCTGTGATCCTGAGGGCCTTTGTGAGCAGCAGCACGGCAGATGCCTGGGTAACAGGGAATCTACGTGCAGGTGCTGTAACTCCGTGTTCAGCCACAGCTCAGATATGTTCACCACAGGGAAGTCTGTCACAGCAATGTGTAGGTTTTGGAGTAAATGTTTTGTGTGTGTATTCAGACACGTGGAATAGCTGTAACAGTCTCAACTGCAATAAAAGAACACAGTGGACAAGATCCTCTTGTAATTACTGTGTCCAACCAGGCAAGGCTGCGAGTAGCACAGTCTGGTGTGTAACTTCTGAGTTTCCTAACGCATGCCCACTGAAACCTGTGTTCTTCCCATCTGGGTTCACGCAGAGATTCTGACATCTGTGGGGAAAAACGGGGGGGGAGTGGAGCTTACAAGTTTCAGGCAGACAAACAGAAAACGGGTCTTAATTTAGACCACGAACAGTTAAACCACTGCAACGGTGGTGGCGTGTTGTGGTACGGCAGTAGAGGTTTGGTGTTAACACTGCCCCAGAGAACTCTGGGAGCTTTCAAGAGTATCTTCCTGAACGCAAGCCCGTGGTTTAGTTTTGCTCTGGTTAACGTTTAGTCTTTCATGTTCTGTTTCCTGTATCCAGGTGGATTGCGTATGAAGGATGTAATTTTTTAGGAAAGCAAATTCTACTGGAACCCAGTGAGATTTCAAACTGGAATGAACACAGTGGCTGGAAAGTAATTGGCTCCCTTCGTCCTGTGAAGCAGGTACTGTAACTGGACGAGGACAGATCCTTTTTTGGGACAAGGATCAGTGCACACGTATCAGCTGCAGCACTAAGTGTAATGGTATGCATTGTACTGCTTAGATCAGGCTGAATGATGACAGCCAGAAGGAGTGACTGGAAGATTACTGAAGCAGAAAATTCCTCCAGTGGCAGTTACCGAGTTCTATATTAAGCTCCTAATGGGAAATAATTCCTGGTTTGTTGGAGCCAAGCTTTGGGTTTCTGTGTGGCTCATTAGCGTGTTCTGTAGATGCTCTATTTTTACATTTACAATAATAACAAGAAAACCAGTTCTATATTGGCTTGTTCTATAATTCACGTAAATGGAAGCAATAACAAATTTTACTGTGCTGTAGCCTGGATTCCCAAAAGAAGCAAAGTTTATGGAGTCCCATTTGGTTTTCCCTCTCTGCTTCATCCCAAGTAATGGCAATTTCAGCCTCATTTCAAAGACTCGGGTCTCGAAACACAAAGTTCTTCAGAGCTTTGTGGTTTTGAGACCTGAGTCTTTGAATGAAGAGCCCTTAGGAGCTTTGTGAAAGGCAGATAGAGAAGCAAGACCCTCATTCAAGGAAAGGAAGGTACAATTCTGCTTCTCGGCCTTTCTGAGGTGCATCAGGCAATCGGTGACACACAGAAGCTCCAAACCAGTCAGAGCTCATGCTGGTGCGTGCCCAGCCACGCAGCTGTGGGAGGGGCAGCATCCTGGGGAGGCAGAGAGAACAGGGGAGAGTGGCAGGGAACGTGAGCACACTCAACAACTTGTTTCCACTTGGTGACAAATGCTGCTTTATTTGTAAACACTTGATTCAACAGGGGAAATGTTGCAGTGAACAAAAATAATCATCTTTAGCATTAGTTAGGCAATATCTGCTCCCTCCTCACCCCTCTGGAAAAGTAAAGGGTTTTTTTTCCCTCCCCCAGTGATGTGTTAGTCTAAGAACTTGACAGCTCCCTGGAATTCTTTGGAAGGAGTAACTACCAAAGGATCCCATGTTGGCTTTGTTTTTGCAAATAATAATGAAAATAATTTGTGCTGATCTTAAAAACAGAGTTCTCTCTTCAGCCAGCAACCTGAAGAGCTTTTGTATTTGGTAGCATCGTTTTTTACACAGTAACAGTGAGTAGTGCTACAAGGCCCATTTTGGGTGCTTTGCTGGGACTCTTGGCATTTGGGGTTTGTGTGATTGTTTTGTTTCAAATCCTTCAAACTGAGGGCTCCCTTGAGCTGTGTAGTGGGATACCTGTGCTTGATGCTTCTGTGCGTGTATCGTTACTTTTTTTGAGACTGGAGTAATACCACGAGCCTGCACAACTTTGTGTTCCTTCCTTCCCTTTCCATTACAAGTTACAAGAACAGTCAGGTCTGCCAGTGTCAGAGCCAGGGCAAGAAAAAGCAAAACATTTGAAACTCATGTAAGATGAGACAAAATTCTGCTCAGTGGCTTTATAATAAAATCCCTTCCTTGTAAAGAACGGCTGTACACTATACGCACCAGTGCAAGTTAGTTTGTGGGTACTTGGTGGGAGAGAGGCTTTACTGTCTCTGCCTTAGCATTTGCTTTAACACGAAAAATCAGGGGGTTCAAAGCTCCTGGAAGCAGACACTGTGATTGTCTCGGGGTTCTGGCAGAGCTGCCCTTTATACTGCTCTTTGTGCCAGAATTGGGGAATAACTGAAGAAAAGCTGGAGGCCTGTAGCAGCCCTACAGAATGTCCTTATTTTTTGAGTAACTGAGTAAACAGGGATGCTGAATCAGTACCCTGTTTGCTGCATGTGTTCAAAAGCAATGGTGTCAGTTCTCTGCTGTGCGTTTAAGTTAATGGAGCTGAAGTTGCTGGCTACGTGACTCACTCAGTCTTGTGTCCTGAGAATGAAAAGCTTGTTCCAGCCCATTTACTGGCGTTGGAATGAGTGAAACGTGCTGAACCAGAGATATTTGTGTATCGCAGGAATGAGTTCTATAAACATAAATACAAATTAAAAAAAAATATCTCTGCCATTGCTGCTTGCAGCTGCCCATCTGCCTGTGCAGGGCTGCCTTTCACACACATTCATTTCCAACAAGAAAATAATTCAGCATCCTGGATCTGAAATTGTAAGTGGGATATACACCTTAGAAAGCTGATGCGAGATGGGGAGGAGGCATTCTCACATCGACAGCCTTAATTCCTGTTTTCTAACTTATCTTCCTTCACGCTATTTCAGCCAGCAGTGTACCTCAGAGTGAAGAACCGAGCCCAAGGCAAATACCTGACAGTTGCTGGAAGCCTGGCAGATATCAGAGCAACATCAGTGTGTGCATGCCCCTACAATGGCAAGAATACCCAGATCTGGCACTACTGTCGTGGACTCTTCAAATCCAAGGTCTGTCTCCAGGTGCAGTGCGTGGGTGGTTGTGTCATGCAGTGTCCTTCCACCTTCAATTCTAGCTTTTACTGCCAGATAGCATTAACACCAGGATAGCTGCTGGCCTCTCCTGTGCAGCTTAAACCAGAACTCTGATAACCTGCATCTTCCTGCTATGTATAGACAGGTTTGATCTTTCTGCTTTGGCAAATTGGACTGCTCTTCACATCTGCCTGGCGGAACTGAAGTTCCTTGAAGCAGGAACCTGGTTTTGTCTAGAATCACAAGTTTAAGTTTATTACCTCTAAAGAGTTAATAATTTCTCTGAAAAATAATGTGCAAAGAAAGGCTGTAAGTGACTTCGCATTAATGCTGCCCTTGACAGTCTGTTATTAATATAAAAAGCTGAAGATTTAACAATAAGAAACTCCTAAAGTAACAAAGATCAATGCCTCTGATCACGCAGCTGGTCAGTTGCTGAATGACCTGTTCCTAACTTGCTTGCCAGGCTTGTCACCAGCTATAGCACAAGTACTGCAATATGCTTGGTGCCTGAGACAGAAACAAGTCAGACACAAAACCAAGGCTTTGCATCCTGGATCTCACGTCTCTTCTTGCTCCTTAGGCTAACAACGCCTGTCTGGATGTCATTGGAGGCAGAGATGTGCCCGGGGCCAAAGTCGCGCTCTGGACAGAACATGGGAAGGACAGGCAAAAGTGGAGGCTCAATGATGATGGAACCATCAGTTCATACCTCAGCGACCAACTGGTGCTTGATATTAAAGGTATTTTTTTAGAAAAAACAAACAAACAACTCACCCTCACATGTTCTAAGTGCATTTTTTGATTGAGATTAATTGCCATATTCCAGCTTTTTCTGTACTTCAGGTTAGTACTGAACGCTGTCTTTCCTCTTAGGTTATTTCCAGTTGCTTGACAGTGGGACAGAAACAGTGGGGTGGCGGGGACCTTACTCTTTTGATCCGAGAGGTTCATTTTGATCAGAGCAACTATTCTACTTGAGGGAGTTCAGTAGCACTGGTGACAAGGAATGCAAGTTACACAAGACAGATAGGTGAAGGAAAAGCAACCACAGTGGCTCAAAAAGAGGAAAGCGCTCACTCCTGATGTTTTCAGGGTGGTTAAAATTGTTACTGCTCAGGTCCTAGTCCTAATTATCCATCACGGTAGAGCTACCCCCCTGGAGAATGCCCATTCCACACACACAGTTTGTTCAAGCCCTGCTGCTGGCACTAGGGCTTTATCCCTAGGGAAAGGCAGCGGGGCAGTGACTGCAGCAGCTGGTTACGAGGCTGGGGGCTCTGTGGGGCTCTCTTCTTGGATGAAAGGTCCGAGTAAATGAATTGATAGCCTGACGCCCCTGCATGGCTTACAGAGCAGGGTAATAGCACACCAGCCTTCAAAGTGAATGCCCTACTGGCCATTACACATCTGACCTCTGCAGCTCAAACGTGCTGATAATGAATTCTCAGCCCTGACATCGAGCTAAGAGAGCATTCCTGGCTTCCAGGACTAAGGAGTTGAACCACTGTGACTAATTCATAAATAGTCACTACAAAGCCATTAAATGTGACTGGTACTACTAATGGCAATTCTTACAGTACCAGAAAGCTGTGCTGCCTAGGTTACTGCAGATACAATGGTGGAGGTCGGGGTGGCAACACAGCACTTGATAGTTCTGTACAACACTTTCTTTCACAGAATCACAGAATCACAGAATCTAAGGGGTTGGAAGGGACCTCGAAAGATCATCTAGTCCACCCCCCCTGCCAGAGCAGGGTCACCTAGAGTCCATCACACAGGAACGCATCCAGGCGGGGTTTGAATGTCTCCAGGGAAGGAGACTCCACAACCTCTCTGGGCAGCCTGTTCCAGTGCTCTGGCACTCTCACAGTGAAAAAGTTTTTCCTGATATTTACATGGAACCTCCTATGCTCCAGTTTAAAACCATTGCCCCTTGTCCTAACCTTGCCCCTTTCTTTTAGTGGATTTTCATTGATGGTACAGGGTGTTTGTTTCAAAAAGCTGGGCGCCATTTCAAAGCAGTATGTTTCAAATTGTGTCCATCTTTTTTGAAACACCCTGCATCATGATAAAAAATGAGCTGTCATTTCCATGCCATGTGCATTCGAAGCAAAGACATTCTATTTTAAGGCCTTCCTAAGTTTGTGGTTGAGATGGATGTGCTACACCAAATAATCTTGTGTATCTGTGTATTCCTGCTAGGCACCTTAAAAATCCAGACACGGAGTGGGAGCTCAGGGTCTGCCAAAAGTAGAATCTCTTTAGAGGTGCTATTTCNGATGGTACAGGGTGTTTGTTTCAAAAAGCTGGGCGCCATTTCAAAGCAGTATGTTTCAAATTGTGTCCATCTTTTTTGAAACACCCTGCATCATGATAAAAAATGAGCTGTCATTTCCATGCCATGTGCATTCGAAGCAAAGACATTCTATTTTAAGGCCTTCCTAAGTTTGTGGTTGAGATGGCTGTGCTACACCAAATAATCTTGTGTATCTGTGTATTCCTGCTAGGCACCTTAAAAATCCAGACACGGAGTGGGAGCTCAGGGTCTGCCAAAAGTAGAATCTCTTTAGAGGTGCTATTTCTGTGCATAAAGGTACATTTGCTATCTACTTGCTGTATCATACTCTGCTTCCTAACTAATGGAGCTCCTCAGGGCCTAAGCTGACAAGTGACTGCTTGAAAGAGACAAACATACAGAGGCAGAGGGTCAGACACCAGCCCCCTACCTGGTGAAATTTCTGGTTTTCATCTAATTTTCCCATTTAGTCACAGTTTTTAAAAATTATGCATAGACTTTTCTGAGTATTTCTTTTTTTAAAAAATGCCTTCATAATTTTGTTTGGTTTTAAGGAGGAAATTACTATGACAAGAATCACATTATTATGAACGAGCCGATGGATGACAAACACTCACAAAAATGGGACATTGAAATACTGTAAGACCCAGCAGGCACAGGCCTTGTGTGAGTTATTAACACCTCGAGGGAAGAAAACCAACTACTGAAGTCACACATCACTGGAACCTTAAGCAGCAGCTCCTCTCTACTTTCCTTCATACCAAGCACTAACTCCCAAAACGACGGAATTTTGCACAAATCTGGAAGATGGGAGTTTGATCAAATGTCTTTCTGTTGGGAAGCTGATTCTTCTGAGGGCG
The DNA here is from genome assembly GCA_013398125.1 of Aegotheles bennettii. NCBI lineage: Eukaryota > Metazoa > Chordata > Aves > Caprimulgiformes > Aegothelidae > Aegotheles > Aegotheles bennettii. The sequence continues at coordinate 479,054 of VZRW01012056.1, forward strand.
CTCCTATGAAAAGTCACTATTGCTCTCCATATGAAGTATTAAAAGTAAATGCAAAAGCCCAGACATTCTACAAGGTATGAACTGCAAAAGGTAATATGGGAAAGACTCCTTGGAAATGTTGTCTTTACCTTCCTCCCAAAAACTGATGGGAGCTCACTGAAGAATGAATGCACTAATGAGCTTGAAGGAGGTTGAGCTGGACTTCCATGTCCCAAGTGGAAACTATGTAGGCTCCAAGCGATCCTGAAGCTCAGATCATATCTCTTGCTAAAAGATGCAATTTATTTTGTTCATAAAGACAACTTTGAACTGGAATCACCAGTTCAGCATGTGAAATGGGGCAGTAGAGAAAGCCTGGATTTTACCCCCTAATGTTACTGGTAGCCTTTGTCTTCAATGCTTGTAAGAATACCAAATTTCCAGGTTCAGGAACTGGTTTTGCTGCCCCATGTCCCATTTCCAACCCACTCAAGGTCACCTTTAACATAAAGCCATATATGTGCATGTATCAGAAGAGAATGGTCCTGGTCAGGCTAGATTTCTACAAGGGCTAGCTGCATTTAGAGCAGTAATGATTTTAACTCTAGCTGTATTTGGTTTTGATGTATATAGATTAATTTAATATGCTGTAATTTGATCTTGAAGCCACATCTTCCTTCAGAAAATAATTCACCTGAACATGTATGTTCAGCGGTGCTGGCAGCCTGCATTTTGGACTGCAGACAGCTGCAGGGCTGTGAACAGCTGAAGTGGAAGAGAAGTCCCTTAGATTACTGGCAACTTCATTTGACTTCAGTGTCACTAAATTAATCAACTTCATTGAATATGTAAATTTTCTTCCTTATTTGTATATTCAGGGTATGTCTTTCTGTAACTATTTAAAAGAGTTTAAGTTAGCTAAAGACAGATATTTTAGTTTCAAAAGCTGTAACTATTCCGGTTGTGTATTCCAACAGGATTCATCCCCAAACCAATAAAAACACATAACCCTAAATTTGCCATAGAGATAAGATATATGGATGTCTATTTTTGTACGAAATGGAGTTCTATATAGTACTATTTAAAAAAAAAAGCTATCTACTTGCACTTGCTATTTTACATTCTAAAACTATCCTAAAGTAACAGATCTTCAAATGCATGTATATATTTTTCCAACTAATGCACTTGTTTAGCTTTTTTACTGTAAATCAGTGTATCAAGTGTTCCACATGTGACTTGCTTTCCATGTGAAATTTAAAAGCCTGTGTAAAAAGTTCTAGTCTTCCAAACCAAAAATGACTGAATCCTCGTTGGAGTGTCAGTGTTACATAACAAAGTTAAAGCAGGCTTCTGTATTTAAAAGATCTTGAATGTAAAATGCTAAGCATGTATATTTTAATTGTATAAAACTTGTTTTTTAGGAGGAACATTTTGCTTGGTGGTTTCTTTTTAAACAAACTGAATGCAAGAGTAGTTCTTAGCAGATGTTAAGCACATTCCTATAGACTATTTCCTTTCAAATGGAAAAAGAAGGACAAAGTATATTGAATTATATGTGGCTGTGCTGCTACTTTGCATATTAAACATTAATGTTCAAGTATTAAAATAACTGCACTGCTCCCATCACAACCCACTCAAGTGAGCATTGAAGATACAGATTCCAGTTACAGGCTTGAATTACTTTCACATTAACCTAGTGCTGAGGGAGGCAGCAGTTAACCACTACTGTTTTTCCAGAGGTAGCAGAGAGGAAAGGGGTTTTCTTGGGCAAAGCCTTACCCCTTCAGAAACAACATACACAGCTTTTACTGAAATTCTGTTCTCTCAGGGCAAACAAGTGGGTTTTCTTGCTGGTGAACTTTACAAATGAAAAAAAACAAGTTTCTGGCACCTACTCCATATCTACCTTTAGATGTTACCTCTACATCCAGAGGAAGGGGCTACCACAGCACTGCTGTGCCCACAAGTGACTTCACCCATCCACTGCCATGGAGCTGTGGCTCATCGGCTCATGGGCAGCCTCCCTGTTTTTCCCAATGCCTCTTTTTCCAAAGCTAAGAAAAAGAAAGTAAGATTTGGCACCAGCAAGCAGCAAAGTGTATATATTGTAATGCTTGGTTAGCAATACAAAACAAAGGCTGGGTGGATAAAGTGTTTTAATAAGCCTTTTTCTCAGGAGATTCTTAATGGCCAGCAATATTACTTACAGGAGCAGCTAATTCACAAAAGCATCAAATAACTTCAATTAGACATTCAGTCCATAGCGACAAGGCAAGGTTTTCTTTTGCTTCATCTGAGGTAAGGTTGAGCTCTTTAACAGTGACAGTGCTGCTACTCCAAAGCTGCTTCAGTGCATCCAAGTACGACAAAGGAAACCGCAGTCCATGAGTCTGCTGGGGGTGAAAAAGAAATAACTAAAATAAAGAAATCCTTCAGGTAAGTGCAGTATCCCTTGTTAAACACTAGTGCGTCAGGCTCTAGGTGCCCATCAGCAGGTATGTGGTCCTGTCCCACACCACGCTGGTATCTGTGAGTGCATCCTCCAGACGATGCAGTAGCCTCCTGCCACCTTTCTTAATAGCTGAAATGGCTTCCATGTTCTAGCACATCCTAGGAGGTAGGGAGGCGTAAGGTGTGTGGCTTCCTCATGTGGTTTCCACACTGAAGAAGGCAATAAATAACTTTAAATTTACACTCTTGCCTAACCCTACCCATTATTTTTTTGTTGGAAAGTCATTAAGTTTCTTTATCTGGCCCATGAAATCTTTCTTTGAGCACAGTTTGACAGAACCACAGAGGCTCTCCCTTACCATGCCTGGAGACTCTCCAGGAAGGTATATTCTGGGATGTACAGGTGCCTATGTACAACCTCAGCTACCCCTCTGCTCCACTGTAGCAGACCAGTGAGATTTACTGTAAAAGGTAAGTAACAGCCAGGCACAAAGCCTTGCTGGAATTACTGGGACACAAACCAGGCTGGGTCCTGCTTTGCCTCTGTGGCGTATGTGTGCAGACCTGTATCCAAGTGTTTCACATCCCAGACCTAAGGTGGGATTTTTTGTTCACTTTGATATGAAGATGCTCTAACACTCACAGCCACGCTCTAGGAATATGTATGATTTGAGCATAACCCAGGTAAGTTTCCGCCTTCCATTTTACTAAAAGAGTTAAATCTTTACTCCCAATGCTGTCCCACCCCACCTTGAACCCCCCTTATCTTGCAGTATGTTCCAGTGGATACAGAATCTAATGTGGGTTCAAGGTGGCATAAAAGTGGCACATGAGGCACAGCAATCCCTGCCCCTGCTGCCCGTGTGCCAGCATATCCAGTGACCTTAACAAAGGGTGTGCTGAAAGACACAGAACAGACGCAGCTGGTCACTCCAGTAGCTTTGCTACCTAGGACATAAGGCATGCATAAAAACTCCTGGGAACATCTCAAGCGTTTCATTAAGCATGAGATTACATTACTTAGTCGTACTATTAGCTGCCTCTGTTGCAGCCTCAGCTCTCTGCATACCTAGGGCAAGGGCAGAAGCACTTTGGGTGCTGAGCAGTAACACCAGAACCCAGGCCCCTGCTACTGCCTCCATCAAGCTCTTCTAATGCAGCAATGCAGCTTTCATTGTGCGTTTGTGTGCATAAAAGTGTCAAAACCTGTGATGTGCCTTCCTCACTCGTGCTATCGTCTTCTGTCCCCATCATGTGAGATTCTCTCCTGTTCTTTAAAGAATGATACACATAGACCATCTCTCTGCGAACTTCATCCTAAAAGACAGCAGGAAGAAAACAGTTACATACGATCCATGCTCTCAAATTCATCTCGCTCAGGTGACAATGTGGCTCCTTAATTCTTAGTCCACTGTTAGGTCAATGAAAGCAAGTCACGTTCCTCACTGAATGAGCCTTATTTCTGTAGATGCCTGTTGGGAGTCTCCAAAACATCTTTGAAAAATCTATTTACACAGCCTATCATCTTCTGTCTTAATACTGCCTCTGCTAGACTCACAGGACTGATGCTGTATAGAAAACATGCCATTTAAGGTGCACCTCCTAGAAAGTCTTAATTAAAGAGTATGTATCAATAAATTCCATCCTGATACTGATCTGCCTCTTGGAAATCACACGCCTGTTGCCATTCCTTGGTCAAAGCTGTGGCAAACCAATTCAGAGCTCTGCGGGCAGATCTCACCCCACGTTTGTGGACATGGGGCTTTCTGGCATGTCTGCTGTCAAACAGGGTTTATTTGTATGATGTCAGGAGGCAAGGTGACAAAAAATTAACAGAAAGTTTCCAAAACCTAGACAGTCTCACAGCAATACGGACATGGACAGAGAAAATTATGGTGTTTTTCTTGGAGGGAAACATTTTACTTGTGAAAAAAAAATGTACAAGATAATTAATGGAAAAAGGGGGGAGAGAGAATGGACCAATACAACAAAAAGCACTTCCACAGCTTCATACTAATAAACCCTCATAGATAGTAAGTAGTCTGAACACAACATAATCCATCTATTCTGTGGAACAACATCGTGCCACTGGCACCCACTAGGTACAAATATAAGGTGAAGGCTAAACGCAACCAGTCAGCAGCAGCTGCAATCAAGAGAATCCCTCTCGAGGGAATCTGTTTTTATAACTTATTCATGATTTTAAATAGAAAGAATAAAAAAAAAATCCATTATCAAGAGCTGCAGAGCCATTTAACAGCTGTAATAATCATCTGTCCCATCTACCCTCAGGTAAAAGCCATGTACCTACCACGCAGTATCATTTATCAGTTTGCTAAATTTAGTTCTGCAGCTCTCCTCCAGAAGGCAAGAACGTGCTGTATTAATGCTTGACAACAATGTCATCATCTCCTGTCAAACCCTAATGGGATGCAGGGTCCAACTGAGTACAACTGCATCGCCCTTTCAGACCACTACAACAGAGCAACACCACGTACCTTGCACTCCCACCCCAAGCACGGAGGAGGGCTACGTTATACTTACTGAGTTATCTTGATCAGGTTCCACTGTAATGACAGCATAATCTCGAAACTGTAATCTGATTTTGCTGTCTATTTTTGGTAATTTCCCACCTAAGAAAAAGCAATTCTCCATTAGGAAGGAAGGAAACCAGCCAAACAGTGGAGACTGAGCCCTCTGTGCACTACCCACTCGCCAGTGGCTAGGTTTTCTGTTAACCTAGGTTTCAACACCCAAATGTTGTCAAAGTCGGGGAGAGGGATCATAGAATCATAGAACATGTCAAGTTGGAAGGGACCCTCCAGGATCATCGAGTCCAACGCCCGTCCCTGTGTAGGACACCCCAGAGTCACACCATGTGCCTGAGAGCATCGTCCAAACGCTTCTTGAACTCAGTCAGGCTTGGTGCTGTGGCCACTGCCCTGGGGAGCCTGTGCCAATGCTCACCCACCCTCTGGGTGAGAAACCTTTTCCTGACATCTAACCTAAACCTCCCCTGATTCAGCTCCCTGCTGTTACCCCAAGGGCGATTTTTTTATTCTTTCACCTTTACAGTCTCCAAGTAGCTGTAAAATCAAGCTAGAGCACAGGGACAAGCTCTGCCAGCTAAACATTCTCAGTACACAGTAGTTTATTAAAGCTGCCACTTCAGTCTAGGGTAACCTTCATTTCACTCTACAAGAGACATGTCATCTCTTCCACTGGACACAAGGAATTAACCAACTGAGGTGTGCAAATGCACACACAGAGCCTAGCACAAGGTGAAGCTGTTGCTAGACTAGAATCTTTGCCTACCATAAAATACCAGAGTCACAAGAGGCACAGTTAGCAACAGCTCTACCACCACATCAGCCAAGGGAATGGGTGACAACTTCAAAATCTACCTGGAGTCAAAGGATCAGAGTCACATCCCAGGCAAGGTGGCAGCCGGTTCATAATGAAATCCTTCTTCATGTCAGATGATCTCAGCTCTCTGGTGTTTTCCAGACGGTCTGCAAGCCGCCTCAAAAGACTGCTCAGTTTTTTTGTAGAGTCAGTTACATCCACCTGCTAAATATTCACACAGAGTTGCCCTCACATGAATTCAAGCTAAACAGACTAGCCTAAACAGAAGGAGGTGCAGTAATGTGGTGAAAATGATGACACTCCTCTTTTCTCTGCAAGGGCAACAATGTTCACACCCCAAACAACAAACTTCATTTCTTGTACACACCCCCCAGGACCTGTTCATGCAACAAAGATGACTCTCAATCAAATTCCCCCACTCTGGGGCTACCTGCCATGCTAAGGGACTTGCAAGTGTAGTTAAAAGACAGACTTGTTCCTTCTGCACGCTGATGAGCTCATCAACTGGACTACCATAAAGAGTCCACAAAACAATTTACAGCACTGCTAATTTTGAAAGATTCAAAAGCTTGGTCTGACTGGAACTATGCCCATCTGACAGCTCCAAAGCAAACACCATTACTTTTAGAAGGAAACAAGGCATACAAGGACACCGTGATACGAAAGAAAAGCAGTGCAATGAACTAGGAAACTCTTCAGATGGAGCAAACCTCAGAACAGGCATCCTGAAGTGTTCAAAAGAAGTGGCTGTGCTGCTAGACAAGATAGTGCCATTGCACTGAGCTTTCAGAGCAGAAGAAGACACGTGTTTGCCTCAGTGCTGAAGCTGCAGCTGGATGCACCATTACTCCCTTAGTCTCACCTACTTACCATAAGGAGCTGCCTTGGTATGCTTGTCCGCAGCGCCACGTCTTCTTTTGCTGTATCAAACACAAGGCCAGGAATTGCATCTAGTAAGAAATCTCCCCAGGAGCTGAAGGACAGAAAGAAAAATAAAAAATTACTAGAAGAGTTGCACTGAAATAAAACAGAGGCATCTTAACTGATGTCAAGGGCTGGAAACGCAGTGCTCCAGTCCCAAACCTGCTCTCTTCCATTACCACTCCATAGTCTCGTGCAATAGCTCACTCTGAACTGCACGTGTGTCCTCACCAGTTCTGGTCAGTGGCACTTCTACAGAGGGAGGGAACTGGCTTGAGAAGGGTCCAGTTTGTTCTGATTCAGGTGCCTGCCATTTACCAGTGGATGCAGCTTAAAGCTGATCCCAGTGAACAAAGATATCAACAGGGCTGCTAGCCCCAACCACAGGCGTGCCATGTTGGATCTGATAACCCTGGGGCCATCTCCTCCTTCAATATAAGTGTCTCAGTCTCAGAAGCATGCTAACTGACACAGCTCCACACATCTCATTGTGTGCAGCAAGGCAGGTGACATGCCCTATCCCTGTATCACTCACAGAAAAACAAACCACACAAGGGCTAAATAGAATTAACTCAGGAAAGAGCTAAGCAGAGCTCATTACAATGTGTTTTGGGGTTTTTTTAAGAAACAGGACATTACCTCTTTGAAACATAGGTTTCAGGTCTGTACTATTCACATACATCATCTGGCAGAGGAAAGCCATTTTTAGAAAAGCCATACTTAAAAAAAAGTAAAGAATAATTACTTGTTTTGGTAGGTACTGATGGTCACATGTGTGGAATAGGAGATCCCAAGGGGAGTGTTGGCTTGGTGGATAGTTCCTCTTGGGAAGTACAGTAAGTCACCTGGCTGCAAGACAATGAAAGAGAATTGATATATTTAGGGCACCTGGTCAAACCTTAGTGTAGTCAAAACAGAGGAAACACTCTCTTGAGCAGACAGGCTGACATGTATTTTTAAAATTCACAAAATAGAGAGATCCTCCACTGTACACCTTAATAACATAAAGTACTCTAAGCCAGAAGTCCGATACCTTAAACTTTTCAGCCTACTGTCAATGTTTACTATAGATCTGTCTGAAATCATGAAAAAAGCTTTTAACATTATAGAACATGTGCACTCCAACTCAGCTGCATAAAGGGGACAAAGAACCAGCTGAGATGAACCTGCTGACAATACAGTGGGCTAGCAGAGAAGCAGTGCAATGTGAATTTGGTCAGATCACATCAAAAGAAAAGTCCAGAATTCCACAAGAAAAGCCAAATATTCTGTAAAGATGGTAATCTGTTACAATACTGCTGTCTGAAATCCTCAGTTAAAACACTTAAAAAACAAGTACAACGTTCCCCCTCCTTATCTTTCTTTTCACCTATCTAAATTAAATCTCCACACTGATAAAAAATTAGATTAGGAAAGTCAAGATACAAGACACAAATTGCCTCTGAGGAGGAAAAACCAGTTTACTTACAGCTTCTCCTATAAACATCTAAACAGTTGGATAGCACAGTCAAAAAAACCTCATAAAGCCACAACAATGAAACTTTATTCCATTTTAATTTTACTATCCCTGAAACCTGGTCACATCACCTACATCTAAGGCCTACCAGACTGTCTAACAAAGTTATGTCTCAAGTGAATACTACTTGATTTTTCACTGAATCAAAGGATCTCTTTAGATTACAAGGCTTCACAGGACTCAGCAGGATCAAGTCTCTTCATCCATCTATAATAAGCTGCAAAGCATCATGGATCAGCTACATACTATTTACTTGTTCTGAAGCAAGCCTCTCTCTGCCTTTAATAAACTGTCTTACCAGTGTAGAGACCACACTAACCAGCTAAGAGTGTTTTGAATTCTGTTCATTTGCTATGCTTCACATCCCCAGCAAGGAAACAAACTGGAGGGTGGGTTGCATAGGAGAAGGGTCAGAGCCCCGAACACCACCCAGGGCAATGACAAACTGGTCTGCAGAAGAAATCACTTCATGCTGCAGCACCCCGTGCCTACCACTACAAAGCCCAGATGATGATTTTTCAAAGCAGTCTTTGCTGCAAAGTCCAACTCTTGTTCATCTTCCCTGCTGGGCAGTCTCACCAGCATCATTTACATGAACCAGCAAGCACAACACTCATCAACTGAAATAACGAGAATCTTCCCAGGCTCCAGATGGCAACACCCTGATTGGGCAGGACAGGGCATTCTGACCAGAGACAACACAGACCTGATCACTTTTGCCTTCTTACTTCTGAACTGGAGGAAGGAGGGGCAGACAAGGGGAAGCACCAGCAAAATAAATGGAAAATCATACGTGCCAGACAGCCAGCTACCATGTAAGCTCTGTGCTTCACATCAGCAACAAACCAGCCATGGCCACAGCCTGCTGCAGTGTCACCGAGACACACTGCAGCTTGGGACCTTCCAGGTGCCAGAAAGTGCCTTCACTCTCTGTCAGCTACCAGGTTTTGGTGGGAAGGGAGAACACCACCAGCAGAGTTTCTAACTGGTCCATTTCTTCTGAACTGCCCAAGGATGGGCAGATGGCAAACAGAAAGGCAAAAAAAGGAGAGAGGAAATATTCTAGAAAGATGTTTAGGGAGGAAATAAGAGTCATCTGACAGCATGCCTGTCAGAGACACCTCCAGACAGAAACCGAAATCTGACAGCGGCCACCCAGAAGAAATGGGTCATGGGAAGTGAAGAGCATCAAAGAGACGAGTGAATAAATTAAAATATAATTAAAATAAATTAAATCATATTCAAGCCCTTTTCAGAGGACAGTATTTTCACTACACTCATGTCCAAAACGTTTCAGAAATTAAAAAGGGAACTGTAATTTACCAGACTCTGCATCACCCAATACATCATTGCCACTGAACATCACCATCTGTCAAACTACACAGGTAGCAATGTCAGTACCACATCCAATGTTTCACAATATTCCTGCACTACCTACATGCAAAGGCAGGTCTGAACACCAGGAAGAGAGTGAGCTTGCAGAGAAAGGCCTCGTGACAGGCCACAAGGCAGAGAAACTAAAGAGGCTTTCAACACAGAGCAGCCCTGCCTGCTCAATAAATACCACACTTTGAAAGCACAAGCACGTAAAAGAGAATGGGACAAGCACCAGGTGCCCTGCTGTCAAAGGGGCTGCATTCAGTCACCCTCACAAAATGCTTGTTATTCCAAACAACAAAAAACAGCCAAACACTTGTTTTTCAGATTTGATTTGGAAAAAGCAAAAAATGATTAATACAGTGCCAACCCTCCCCTAATTTCACTACCACAACCATTCAGAATACAGTCTTCAATAAATGGACTGTTTTAAACACAACTGTGTTTCTGGCAGCGGCAGCCCTGGCCAGGTAAAGCAATCCAATCATAATACCTTTAATATGAATTCATGGGTGGGATTCCCAATCCTGTCTTCTAATTCAACATTATATTCCCGAGCTAAATGCACTGTTGGTTTGTAGAGTCGCCAATGCTTCTCGCCTTCTAGCTGGAGGATAAACACCTGCAAAAGAGCATAAATCCAAGTGTACAGGGAAGCCTTGCTGCCCCTCATAGATCTTGTCATCTTCTTACTTGGAAAGTCTGTGGGACTATGCCAGAAATCACGGACAAAGAGCAAACAGAAGCGATACCGGTTGCTTTACTGGCAAGAAGAAACAGATTTCACCTTCCCTGCTCTCAGCTATTCCCAGCATGGCAAACAGGATTCCTCTCCTATTGATTTTTAGGTGTCTGTAATGCCAGATTTTACATTTTAACTATTTCTTTAGGCTCTACTTAGAGACAACAGAGAGAAGAGCTGTGAACTGTGATCTGTTTTCTCCTAAGGCAGGCATTTGGAAATCCCCGTTTCTCTCCAGCCACTTAAATAGGTGCTAGACAACTAACTCAGTAGTGTCTGCCATGCAGATATTCCAAATATCAGGTGAGAGAGGTCTTATCCCTAGTCATTGACAAAGAGAGCACCAGAAACACCTAGGGGATGCTGTGAGCAGGGACATACATGAGATCATGCAGATTGTGGGGCTGCTGAACAACAAGCGTAAGGAACACAAAACTCCAGACGTGCTTAATGGAAATGAAAAAATTAAAAGCAAGCAATACATGTAAGGGTTTTTTTTGTTTTGGATTAAGTGGGATAGCCCAACGTTTTTTTTAACGCAGTGTCTATTTGAATGTTTCTTTTAGAAGCTAAGTTAAAATGCATTTGGACCAGAGGACTTCATTGTACCAGTAACTTCCTTAAAAACAGTAGGACTAGCAAACAGGAACCAGCACAACCAGTCTGCTTCCACTGTCCAGCTGAAGAAAGAGCAAGTACTTATAGTGAAGGAAAAAGGACTTCTGGGTTATTGGGGGTTTAAATGAAGTGAAAATGAAAAAAAAAGGTGCCAGAAAGCTTCTGCAGCTGAAAAACAAAGTCTCTTTTCATCTAATGAAAATACCAGATCTGGAAAGCAGAGTTTACATATTACCACTAGATATTACTGCTAGTACCTTTCCAGTAAAATTATACAGGAAAAAGCACTGTAAGAAACACTTGCAACCAATTACCATGAGTTTTCATTAGAAAAAACATTGTTCTGTAAGTTATGAGAGAGAGGAGGGGGAAATGCACATACAGGTATCTATTGCCACTAGCAAAAGCCCACGCACAGCTTCCCAGACAAGGTTGTGCTGTCCTACCTCAACATCATCGTAGTGAGGGGGAAGGCCCTGCGACCCCTGGGGAGTAATGTAAACGTTCGACCCAACCAGAGACCCAAAGTAGCACTCCAGCTTCTCCTGAATCTTCCAAAGCTCCTCCTTCAAAAAGAAATGACGCTGTTACTAGTGAAGAGCTCAGCCAAGCCAGGCTGCTGCCCAGCCCACAGCCTCTCCACCGCCTGCGATGTTCTTCTAGTGGATGATCACATCTCTCACAGGGAGACAGAAGCTGGGCAGGCAGATGGCTCTGTACGAGTGTTCCTGCTGAAAGCAAGCACTGCAGACACAGAGGAGATCTGCTGTGAAGGTAATCTATAACCCAAGTCTGGTGTCCCAACAGTGCTGATATTTGTTCTCTTCCCTGTAGCATTTTCAGGTTGCAAAAACAGACAAACAAGGCTAGACAGAGGAAAATACACCACCCATCACCCCACGAACAGCCAAACGTCTTAAGACAATCAACACATGCAGGACTTGAATTATATAGGCTAGCACCAAAGAGAGCACACAAAGGTTACAGATCTTTTTCCAGTGACTCCAATTGTTTGGGCATATTCAAGAACAGATTTTATTCATCTACATCAAAGATGTGACAGATGATGAACCAAGGGATGACTCTTGTATCAGAAGATGCCAACCAGCAGAGCTGCACAAGTGCAACTTCAACCGGAGTTTAGGTAGGTCCAGCTGGAGCTCTAGATTTCAGCATAAGCCATGCAACATTTCAGCTTCACCCACAGATGTCCCTGCCCATGGTGATCACAGCTACACTTGAACCGAGATCAGCCAGCAACACTACACTGGGGAATCAACTGTGTACCTGGGTTCCTAGGGACCACTGCGCAATTAAATTGTGTTGAGACCATGGGACAAAAAAAGGACAACCTAAATCCAGGTACCTTCACACAACTGTGCAGACACCACTGCCTCATTCTCAACGCATGATGATTGCAAAAGCATCCAAATGAAAAAAAGAGGGAGAAGACTCAGCTGAAACGTGGTGCATCAGTTCTGTGGTGCAATTCAAAGCCAATCCATTGACAAGCGCAGTGGAGTGTCCTGGAAATATTTTACATGGTTTCACACCTTGCCCCCCACTGAAGGAAAGCAGTACAAAAGCCCCACAAGGAAACGGTGGGGCAGAAGGGATAATTGAAGCAGACACAGATGCATAACCATCAACTTTGTGAATTTAGTATTTTTCTAAACTTTTACGTGACAAAGCATTTTTTTAAAAGGAATGCTCAATATTATAGCATGAATCAGATTCTGGTCTGGCTGCAGAGCACTGAAACATGTTGGGCAGTGCAAAGTACAAACCATGTTTTAATTAATACAGCTCATGTACAGATTTCAGCAGGTCATTAATGTCAGCTACTTCCTCTGGATCTGCTGGGGACAGAGAGGAGGCTGTGACCAGTAGGACTCAAACTATACCACATTATAAAACATACACTAATTATATTCAATTAAATGATCCAACCTTAAATCTCTGAGGCTGATGGAACTGTATTGTTGCCTTTTTCTGGTCAAAATCCGTCTTCAGCTGCATGTAATTCACTTTGCCTTCTTTATTTAGAACTTTCTTCTTTCCGTTCACACACCTGCAGATATTTATATCTCGCCCATAGTACAGCCCCTGGCTGCACAGTTCCTTCAGATCCGACAGCTGGAACAGGGACTGGTAGTAAGCAGCCAGCAGAGGATCATTTCTCCGAATAAGCAGTGGCTTTTGCTCCCAATACTCCCTGAAAAATATCTCTTGTTTGATGGGAGAGATGAAGCTTTCGAAGAGGCTGTCTGGGGTCTCAAAACTCAAGACAGATGGAGAACAAGCTGCTTCCACCTTTGCTCGTTTACACTGTGCCTGCACCTCTCCTCCCATCACAGCGTGCTTCCCTCCTTTCTTGGGCATGTTCCTGTTCAAAAGGAGAGAACCAAAACAGTCAACCAGGAACACAATCTCAAAAGCTCATGGGCCCAGAGAAGCCTTCTCTAGTGGGACATCACAGTGTGCTGGGAACAACTCTGCTTTCAGGTGCTTACTGTTTGCTCCCAGCAGCAGAAAAAGGAAAGTCCACAGCAGGCCTCTAATCCCTCTCAAACATCAGCAAACTCCCAAGGGCTCTACTGGGAGCCACTGCTCACAGAAGCCCAAATCCCACAGCCGAGTTCAGCCTAAAAAACACACAATTAAACCAAACGGCCACACACCAGATCTTTACAAATGCAGGAATCCACCCCCACACAGCACCTGTGGTAGACTGGCTGTCTGCAGCAAGAGCTGCAAGTTATTAACAAATTAACTCAGCTTTAAGAGATTTAAGGGCAATATGAAACAGGGGCAGAGAGAGGGGACAGGATCAGAAGCCTTTATCCTCTTACACTTCCTCGAAACGCATTAACATTGGGAAAAACAACCCACAGTGAAGACTTTCCAGTAATTTTCCTGCCAGAGCATGATGGCAGGAGGCTGTATGGTATTTCAAACACAGACTCCAGCCAGTTAAATGCAGCTGGTAAGGAAAGCTTTCCTGTCAAGCTGGCTGACACATCACAAACCCAGTGTCTGCACAGCTACCAGAGTAAAGCTTTAGCAGGACCTACAGAGGAGGCCCCTCTGCAGTGAGGGGACACTGACACCAGTCCCACAGCACACGCTCAGGGCTACACAAGAATACAGCAAAGAGAAAGCAGAGGGAAGCAGGGCATGGAAAGAGGGAGGCCACGTGAAAAAGTCGATTGCTGTAACCAGGTTCAGTGGGCCAGGATGATTCCACTGGCAGGGGGGTCACAGCAGCTCCCAAAGAAACATAACAACCCAAAGCAGATTCCCCTGCAGGTGAAGAAGGTTTTAGGAACATGAAGTAAGGGCACCTGCTCAGGCCCTGCGAAAAATATTAGGTAAAATTATGTGGCAGTGGAAGCACCTAGTGATGCTCACCACACAGTGACAGTGGCCCCATCGCAGCCACATCTCAGGGACTCCATACTGTGTCTTGAATGGACAGGTTCAGCAAAACTAAGTTTACGGAAAAGAGGGAAAATTGTTGGGCCTTTCTGTTGATGTTATGCAATTACACCAAATACTAAAATTATAAGTATGCTTTAATTTCTGAAAAGCTGTCAAACTTTGTGGTTTATCGAGAATTCCTTCACCCAAGTGCAGACATTTAATTTTAAAGCTGGAAGTCATTTACTTTGTTTTTCCAGGTAGATAACGTGCTTGTATGTCATTATGTAAAACTAAAAAAGCTAATTCACAAAGGGTTTAGCTGCCAAGTTCTTGGGAAAGTTAAGGTAAAAATCGACTAACAGTAGGTGTAACGCATGTATGTGCAGACATATTTGCCTTAACTTTAAGTCTGCACCAGCATTTCACCCCCCAGAGCAGCCCAGAGCAGCAGTAAAAGCCTGCCTGAGAACCCAAGTACCCTGACCAGGACCTCGAGCACTGCAGCTCCCCTGCTAGGTCTTGGCTGGTCAACTCAAACTGACCCCGGGCAGTTTGACACGAAGAGTCCGAGCGTGCTGATGCTTCCATTTGTAAGTAAAACTGACAGCTTTACTCCCAAGAGTAAATGCTGCCATTTACCAAGATGCTTTTACTTGGACAGATCCCCTATCACGGAACTTGAGCTCCAGTTGTGGTACTGGCAAGCAGTACTGAGTTCTCCTGAGCACCAGCATGCAGGACACCCTCGCTGCTCCACTGGACGGTGCTTCACCAGTAGTTCCTGTAGCAGCCTGGTCCACAACAGTGACCCAGTCACCTCAGTCCTGCAGGAGGGAATCCCTGTCACCTTCCAGAGAGGATGGACATTCCTCGCTGCAGCAAGCCACAGCTCACCATGAGGCAAGGGAATGCTTAAAAGAAGACTGAAAATTAGTCCCCAATTGCTAGCAACATCTGAAGATGCTGCAGGCACTGAGATCTACGACTGACATCCCCAAATGCCAGCAACACAAATGCAACCAAGCCTGAATTGCCAGTTTTGAACCCCAGACCTAAATCCACCATATCGACCTCTCAGCTCACCCACGTTGTACTTAACAAAGTTAAATCCAGGTATGTACTACTCACAGAACGCAGCCTCGGTTACACAATGTGCTGTTGTGTAGTGTTTCTTTAGCTATTACAACTGTAGAACCACAGAATGGTTTGGGTTGGAAGGGATCCTTTAAGGTCATCCAGTTCCAACTCCCCTGCCATGGGCAGGGACACCTCCCACTAGACCAGGTTGCCCAAAGAGCCAGTCAACCTGGCTTTGAACAATTCCATTGATGGGACATCCACAGTTGTTGCCCATTGAGGGCAACATCTTCCAGTGTCTCACCACCCTCATCATAAAAAGTTTCCTTATGTCCAATCTAAACCTACCCTCTTTCAGTTTAAAACCATTTCCCCTTGTCCTGTCACTACACACCCTTGTAAAAAGTCCCTCCCCAGCTTTCCCGTAGCCCCTTCAGGTACTGGAAGGCTGCTGTGAGGTCTCCCTGGAGCCTTCTCTTCCCCAGGCTGAACACCCCCGACTCTCAGCCTCTCTCCATAGCAGAGGTGCTCCAGCCCTCCCATGGTTTTGACAGCTCCACACCCTTCTCGTGCTGGACACCCCAGAGCTGGGCACAGCGCTGCAGGCGGGGGCTCAGGGCAGCAGTGGAGCAGAATCCCCCCCTGGAGCTGGCGGCCGCGCTGCCCCGGGTGCAGCCCCGGGTGCCGCTGCCTGTCCGGGCTGTGCGCACGCTGCCGGCTCACACCGAGCTCCTCAGCAACCAACACCCCCAGTCCCTCTCCTCCGGGCTGGGGGAAGCCAGAGCAGCGGAGCTGTCCCCGTCTGAGAGCGCAGTTGTTCACGGCAGCGTTTCCGGCTCGCACCCCAGGCTCAGGCCTTTGAACCGGGATGCAAGGCGGCTGCAGGGGCTGTGTGGCCGCGGACCTTCTGCCCCCGCCGCCCGGGCACGCCGGGCTGTGCCGAGCTCCTCGGGAAGGGAGAGAGCGGCACACCGGGCCCTGTGCGGGCAGCAGCCCCCGCCCCCTGCCCCGCCAGCCACGGGCGCGGCCG
>VZRW01012056.1:495894-541196 GCA_013398125.1 Aegotheles bennettii
ACGTGGATTAAATTAGGAGGTACAACGTAAAACCTGGTGGTTATTTGCGTAAAATTCTACTTCATGCACACAAAAGTGCCTGGGCTTCAGCTGCGTTATTTTTTTCCTGGACCAAGACCTTGCTGCAGAGCCCCCGTGAGGCTCCCTTGCTTTAGGATCCTCACTGAGCACATGAGAACTTCCAGAAAGGGTGAAGGGTTCCAGTTACCTTTAGTAAAGATGCCTGTTAATGGCTGGGTTGACATTGCCTGAAGGACATCAGAAGTTGTTAGCTGGGTTTTGCTCAAGTTTTGTCCTTGTGTGCTGATAGCTTGAAGCATCCAAAGCAGAGCTGCCAGCAAAAGGTGCAGCTTGGAAACCTCAGCAGCCTCACAGCGCATGGCTGGTGCAAGTGGGAAGTTGTATGGGGCATGAGTAGTTACTAGGAGGACCTTGCAATGACAGGTAAGAGCAGGACTGTGTTCTACCAACGACCGTGGAGGGAAATGATGGAGCCTTTCACATCTGAAATACCAGCTCAAATCCCTCCCTTTAGAGAAAATGGGTTTGCAGTCCTATTTCTCCTTGCGGTGTGGTTGTTATCCACACTAATAAATCCTGCTTCCCTGGCACGGGCTGGATCTTTTGGAACAAATGTGTGATTCCAGTGGGTTCAGCATTGGTGAATGCATCCAGCAAACTCCTGCGTGCTGAACAGAGAAACTGGCAAAATACAATACACAGGAAAGGGAATGGAGGACAGAAAAAGGCAAACACTGCTCATCTTGTCCAGACCCCTGTTCCTTTCCCACCTGGACCACTTTGGTCACCAGCTGACCCAGACATTGTGGCCACTTGATCATTAAATACAGATTAATCAGCATGTGGATAGGTTACCGGAAGAGAGATTTGGCCAGCGGTGAATCCTAAGGTTACCCTAATTGTACAAATGTGTACAAATTAGTAAAAATTACCTATAAAGCATTTTTCTTTCATTGGGCTGTTTCTTTCAAAGGAAAAGACATGCTCTGCTTTCTAATTCTGACTCATTTTAGTGCACAATGTCACTCGCCATTCAGGACACTTTGCAAAATTTATTAAATTGTGAATATTTTGGTGTAAACACCAATAGTGGGGATATTCAAAGGTGTACGTTCTTGTAGCTCTCTGAAAAACAGGTCACTGGCATGAGATTCTGCTTGCTTCTTTCATGAGAATTACAAAGCTTTGCAGAATGAAGTAGTTCTCCAGACTTGAAAGTTTGCATCACCTATATTAACACTTACAGGATGTTTTCTTAATAGACATGGGTGTAGCAGCAGATGCTAAAAATAGGGAGGCCACATCCTGCACCTCAGCTGGTCACAGAAGCCATTACAAGCTGTTATTTCTGTTACAGAAATCCACAAAACAACTCTCAGTGGAACTGCTTGAATACCACCAGGGTGAATGCTCAAATAGGTATTTACATAATAGCTGTAATGTTTTAGCTTTCAGTGAATGCTGTCGGAAGTAGAACCCATACATTGACTGGCTGCAAAACCAGCCACAAATAACAGGAATGGGAAATACTTGTGGATACTTCTGAGAAGCCTTCCATGCTCGTCTGTCTAGACAAACTGACTAGAAGTATCATTACCATCCCCTGCTGGAAGAGAACACAAGCTTCAGAAGAGGGTCATGTGAGTCTTAATCAGCCCTCTAAAACCCTCTGAACAAGAAAAATGTATTTAAATCATTTTTGTTTTTTTTACTATTTATACAGGCAGTGGTTTTGTGAAGCGAGATTGGTCATGGTATCATCCCTGTCACTGCATTAAGAAGATAAAAATGGTAAGCTTCATTGTAAAAGTATGCAGTTAAGTTTCATCTTAGTAACATGCCTGCTTCTTCGTTACCATAATAAAACCTGCTGTGTGAGAGCACTTTGCCAATGGTTCATTCACAGTCACATCATCACTAGCAGTTTCCCCATCGAAGAAGCTGTGCAGCTTTCAGGCAGCAGTGTAGGATGTACCTTGAACCTCTTTTCCTCCACATTTCCATATGTGAGCCTGCTTGCCAGACAGCCTGCACGGGGCATGGGCATGCTGCACTGCAGGGCTTTTGCTGCCACAGATCTGTAAGAAACTGAGGAGCAGGAGCTGGTTTGGGTCAGGAAGCATGTGGGAATTTTTTCTGTTGGAGGCTGAGGATTTGCTGTTGGCTACATAACAAATACCTCTTCCTGTAAGGCAGGTAAAAAAGAAGTTATGTGGAAACAGTGGTGTTATGTTAGCTCATGTGAGAAGTTTAGGACACACATATCTGGAGCAATTGGATGGGACCTTCTCGGGCAGTCTGGAACATCTGTGCAGGATGCCTCCGCAATGGCAGTGCAGTAACAAGGATGTCACAGGGTTTTTTATATACCTGTATCACACATTTGCTCAGCTTGAGGTCTAGTGTGCCGTTGCTGTTGCCAAAGCCTGCCTGTCCTTTGGCTGTATGTTCCCAGCATTGTCATTCCTGGTACAGTTCTGCTTTCTATGACAAGATTTCCTGGAAGAGTATCAAAGCCATCTTAGCTCTGATCATTTGGCAGCAAACTGGCTGCCAAAGTACCTGCTCGCTTCATCAGATTTCAGTCACCTGGCATGCAATGTGTCACCAGCTTCTCCAGCTCTGTAATCTGGAGCTTGACAAACGCAGCTTTTTGAAAGAGTAGGAGACACCACCATGCTATGAGCAAACAATATCGGAGCAGGAAAATCAAATAAACCACAGAGTGGTTCAGGCTTCCAAATTTATTCCCATTTTCTAATCTTGACCAAGCAGTGACCAAGCATTCACCTTGTGACATTTTTTTGCCACCACAAATTATCATATTGAACCAACTTTGTAAATATAAAACCACTTCATTAAATGACAGACAAACCAAACGAACCTGAGTGGAAAATGCTCCCTTATTTGGGAAAGTTGCAAAAATAATCTTCATTCTTTTCTGGAGCTGTGACCACTTTTTGTGTGTGTCCCTGAACATCCTTAATTTGATCTCCTTAGCTTGAACCTGGGGACATTTCTATGCAGAGTTCATCTGGGACTGTCAGGATTCCTGTACATGTGCTTTGGTACAGCTGCTTCCTTTTATTTCCTGTGTGTCTTGGTGTGGTATCTTGAACTGTGCTGGGGATCAGTGCTGCAAGCAGGCATACGTAGCTTTGCCTTAATACAACATTCAATCTCAAAAGCCAGAGGGCAAGGGAGGGGTGCAAAACCCCAGGCTCATGTATGCAACATAAAGCAGAAGAGCCAGATTCTGCTAAAGACATGGTTTGTTTGTGTTCTTGGCAGTTTTCTGAAATCTCTGCCTCAATGCCTACATTCTGAAATGAACAGTTATGCAGAAAGCAGGTGATTATAGCAGGTCTACACGAGACACCAGTGTGTGGGTGTCACATGAGGGGCATAGCTTGTGCAGATGACACTAGTCATACACCTGGGAGGTGGGTGTAAAACACTGAGTGCGTTGGGTCTGGGACATTGTTGCTGTGCTGCCCAGTGATCAAGAATTCTCCAAAATAGAGTCCCTTCTCAATGGTCCTGTGGACAGTCAGGAACAGCTGACAGGGCAAGGGTTTTTCTTGAGGTGTTGATGATGCACTATGTACAAAGCCCCATCAGCTTTGCTTCCTGCCTTCTGCTGGTCCCTACTCCACTGCTAAGCCACGATCGCTCTCCCCCTAGTTACTATCCAAGGACAAAGGCTGCTGAGGTGCATACAGGTTGCCCAGCAGAATCAAAACACAGCAAGTGAAATAAGGGTAGGAGCTATTTGAGGACGATTGGTGCTGATTGCCTACTAAAATGGACCACAAGTGGAGAACAAACAGAAAGGCTGATTAAAGAGGAATGGTTAGAGTGTAGCGACCACATAATGCTTCAGGTGGGGGCTGCTGCCTGCTTAGGTGTGTGACAGAGGGCTCCCTTAGTGAGCATGCTGTTTCTATGCTACTGCAGTAGTAGCGTGTCCATTAGATTGCCCCAATGAAGCATTGCACAGTCCAACTGGAAAAGAAACCAGACTCATGAGAGTTTTTCATTAACAGTGTTGCTGTTAATGAAACCCAACCAGCCTTGGTATGATGCAGAAGTCAGTTTTGGAAACCTTTAACACTTTCCTCTACTGCTGCTGCATTATTTTTAAAGCACAATGCTACCCTCATACACAAAATAATATCTAGCTTATAATGATTTTTGTTCATATGTACAAACCCCAGTAAAAAAAGTTGAACACAATATACACACTGGGAAATACAATCCTAGAATATGTGTCAATAACATGATTATTCTGTAAAATAATCCTGCCCACGTTTCCTTTCAGAGATGTTTTTCTCTTCATCTGAGTTGTGTCCACATTGGAGACACTGGCTGAACGTGGCCTAGTCTCATTCTCTTCACAGCTGTCTGAGAAAGTAGACAGGTCCGTGTCCACATCCGTGTCATGAAAGCAGCCATCGAAAGCCATTGCTTGCACTGCATCAGAACTATACATTCCTGAAGCCTGGCAACAAAGAATAGTTATTCTGCATCTAGCAGGAGCCATTTTAATAAATTATAAATAAATAAAACAGAAAATAAAGCAAGCTTTCTCTTCAGTGTTGTTCCCTGTGTGGAGAGCATACAGAGCACAGGGCTACTTCACAGTATTGCTATCTATGGGGTCTGCCCCCTTGGGCAGAACATGAGCAAGGAGGGGGATACATGCAATAAAATACACTGTGCCCCAGCTTCTGAAATAGAAAAATCAAACTCTGCCTCTCCTGTACATCTGCATTGCTGGAGTTGTGGGAAATTACTTCAAACATTTCCATGAGTAGTTTCTTGATAGGATTATCAAATGTGAGCAACACGTGCACCCTATTTGTGGTTTTCCCCCTGTGATGTTCCAATGAATGAGTTTACATGGGATATTCTTGAAGCAAAGGTTTTAAGTGAGTGCTTCATGGAAAGCAAATGTTTAACTTGTGAACATTTCTGCTTCAGGCACACTTCTCTAAATGTGACCTGGTCGTTCATCTGGTCTTGGGACAAAAAGGCATCATTAAACCCATCTTCCTAATTGAAAATGGTGAAGCAGAGGAAGGAGAAATAGATTCCACTTCACAGGAAACAGGAGGGAACATTGCATGAGTGCATTCTAGGATATATTTCAGAGAGAGGAAAAATTCCTTGATCAATAGGTATTTGAGAACAGAATGAAGGTTACCTTCCTCTGGGGGAAAAAAGGAAAGATAAAATAATCAAGAGATGTACTCCCTAACCTCTGCCACAAGGAAAGGAAGGGAGCGAAAGTGCAGACCTTCTCAAGATCTCAGAGAGGATTGATACATTTCCTCCCTTTGGCCAAGTAAAGTGAGATACAGAGTGGAGGCACAGAGATAGTTACTGCACTGTTACCACAGTGGGGTATCATTCTGTGATGCTTTCTGACGGCAACAAAACACAAAGGATTGTACCTTGCCCTTTTTTTTGCGTTGCTTTCTCTCTTCAACTGTGGTGAGATAGTTGACTGCTGCATATTCAATGACAGACAGGAAGACAAAAAGGAAGCTGATCCATAAATACACATCCACAGCCTTTATGTAAGACACTTGAGGCATTGAGGCACTTACTCCTGTCATGATGGTTGACATTGTCAGCACTGTAGTTATACCTGCCAAAGAAACAGGAGAGGTTATAATACTGGCCAGTTGGTTCTGTTCAGCTCATCACCGTTGCTTGGACAGCACAGCTTTGTGAGGGCACATGATTGACACTGCCTTTAACTCCATTGCACAGGCTCTGGAAAGTGGACTGAACCATGAAGGACCCATCACATACAATGCTGAAACCGGTAAGTCATCTCTGCTCAACGCGTGCAGTTAGATCTGTGGCATAGCAGGTTCCAACAGCGGGGACAACGCTGGTGATTCAGCAGCATAAGGAACACGTTTCTGTGACAGCTGTAGGCACTGCCCGAGAGAAGTCAAAGCACGTTTGTGGTCTCCTTTCACTTCCCAGTGCCAGGGCCTTCTCTAGTCCTGGAGAATCACTAAAGAATCACCAATGTATGTCTCCATAACTCCTTAGCTCCCTAAAAACTCTCTAGCATAAAAGTTATATACCCATTGAAAGTAAGAATTTATTTTTTTTTACTTCATTGTGTCCAGAATTTCACCCTCATCTTTTCAATCTCTCCTCGTAGGTGCAGCCATTCATCTCATTTTGTTCTGCTCTATCTCAGAAAAATCCCTCCACCACCAACCAACATGCGACTGAGGCCTTGCTTTCAAAGAAACAAATGTAACACTGGAAGTGAAGACATCTCACTAACATCTGTGAGAACAGCATGGCCTTTCAGCTGAGTGTCACTATAGCTGTTCTCCAGTTTCATGCTAGTTCAAGTCCGCTGGAACATACAAGAATTTTCCCTCTTCCCCTCTGCAAGTTCCTTAGGTTGAAGGATGGAGTTTGAAACATACCATACAAGAGCAAATCCATTTATTTAAAATATGTATACTTTAGGCTAGGGAGCTAAGTTTTTTAAACTTCGTTGTTAACATTGCCTATAAATTATGTATACTTCTGCTAATGAAATGTGTGTTATTCATAGAATTTCTGATGTATAACCTTCTGCAGGAATTCATATATAAATTAAAGAACATGATCAGCAAAACCATCTTGACAACATTACAAATGACCTTCTGAGAATTAAAACTTTATTTTTAAAGATGAAGTTAAATTTCTTATAAATAAAAGGAATTGGTAGATGCATTAATAAAAGTAGGTAGGAGGTACCATAGTTTGTTTTTAGACTAACAAGTAGATTTATATCTCATATATTGATAACTTTAGACTGTGTCAATACAAAGGGATCTGAGGTAGCTACAGTCCTATTTTTTCTGGATTGATATAGCTATAGATAAAAACTGAGGGCTCTCTCAGTACATGCAAGTTTGTTTCTTAAACAAAGATCCTAAAATTTTCACTTGTCTAAGACAACATACAGTTGGCTTTTGGGACTAGCATCAGTAAGAAGAAAGAACAGGAGCTTCATTATTAATTCTTAAACCAACAGTCGCAGGACTCAGATGCATTATAGTCACATTAGATATCTTAACAAATTTCCATCAGATCTTCACAGACATGATAATCTTTGAAAAAATGTACTCATTCCAAGGCCATCAGCATCAAATTCTCAACAGAGGCAGTCTTGGAGTGTTATCAACTGAGAAAAACAATAATATTATTAAAAAACCCACTGTAATTAGTTTTTTTCTCCTGAGCTGTGGTGGTCAGAGCTAAAACTGTGAGAGCAGAAAGATGCCCAACTTACTCTTCAGCTTCCACAGAGACCTGTGTGCCTTGCACAGTTAAGGCACCAAGGCAAGCATTTCTAAGGTGCCTAACAAAGGAAGGCTACACAGGAAACTGGTTCCAAGCTGGTGGGAAGATATCAAATGTTTCTGGAAGGAAAGTAGAGCTGCAAAGCTTTTAGATCAATTATGCTATGACTATTAACTATCTCTCATGAACCATGCGTTTGGGGAGGGATCTGACTACCTGTTACTCTGCTGGGAAGAGGGGAGGGCAAAAACAACCCAATCTTTAAAAAAAAATATAAATAATTAAATCAAATTCTACATAGAGAAATCTGCAGAACCATCCTTTTTTCCTTCTGTGCTGTGTAAGCTGTTTTCTAATATACCAAAGCCAGTCTGAACCAATATCCCATTTCCAAACACAGATACTGACTGAAGGAGTTTGTGGTAGTGACAGCAGTGGCAATAATAGTGTTGTTCAGGCAATTACCTGATATGCTTGCTCCTGTCCTGTGTAAACAGGAAGCTACAGTAACTTCAAAACCTCTCCCCTATCCATTCTATACTTCCCAAAAGAATATACATTAAAGGTTTACCTAGTGATACCCTGGCAGGAACAGCTCTTCTGTCAATCCAAAAGGAAACCCAAGACAGCATCACCATCAGCATGGCTGGGAAATAGGATTGTAGCACAAAAAAGAAAATATGTCTCCGGAGTGCAAAGTTTATAAAGAGTCGATTGTACCAACCTATTGAAAAAAGAAAGAGGAACAGGTTGGGGGAGAAGAGAGACGTATTATTTGTGAGCTCTGTTCACTGGCCCCCTCCTTGTAGTAGGAATGGCATATCCACATCAGGAACAGTAAATGCCTAAGAAATACTGCTGCCACCTTGGTTTATATAGCCTTCACAAACTGTCCATCATGCCTCATTAAAATCCTGCCCTCTTGGGAGTGAAGCATCATGACTGCATAAATAAAATACTATATCCTATAATTGAGGTTGGGAAATTAAAAGAAAGTGTATAGACTTCAAGTGAAACTGCTGGGAGAATACAGACAGAATATAATCGTCCAGTCCAACTAGGACAGTGAAGCCAACACGCTGCATCCCCAAAAAAGTTGCCTGTCTTCTCTCAGGCTGCAAATACCCAGCAACAAGCAGCATTTGTACGGTCAGAGCCGTTTGCCTGCCCAGCGCTGACTTTAGAGGAAAGGGTGCCACCTAGTGAACTTTGGGGCAAGCTCTACCTGTGCAGCAAAGCATGGGTGCTACACCTTCTGTGATGGGAGGGACATCTGTTCATAGTGGCGTGACAAGGAGACAAAAGTGGCTGGCTGAGCAGCATCTGCCTGTCCAGTACAAATAGAGCCATAAAGGAACTTGTGTTGGAGCAGTCACGCCACCACAAAGAACCACTTTATAAAAAAGAGTATCTCAACAGTAACCCCAGCTAATATTAAATACATTCCAGGTGGTTTCAGTTGTGGATAAGGTTTTTGATTTTAAAAATTATTCTTTCAAAAATGGTTTGAAATTGTTGCATCTTTGGAGGCCAGGGAACTCAGAAAACCTAAATGCTATGAATGTGTACTGCAGTGAGATTCACAGGAAAGGATGTGCAGAACCTAAAATGCAGAAGGCCACTTCTTGCCTGAGACTCTTCAGGAGGAGATGGCTCCCATTAGAGTTGTGCTGATTGTTCCCCACTTACTTTGGGGCAAGGGGGGCAGGGGAGAGGGAGGGAGGCAGGGTCTGTGTGTAATCATTTTCTACCAAGAAGCAAAATAAAAGAATAAGAACAAGTGGAACCTCATGATTGGAGGAAAAAAAAGAACCTGATCAAGCTGTGAATTCCTCACTGCTTAGGCTGTATCATAATTTAAACTGGAATTTCTGCATTCAGTATCAGCCACCGCAAACTTGAATGGCTCTTTTTTAAATGCAAAAAGAAGCCATCCTGTAAATAAAATATAGTAAATAAATCTATCTGCAGCTTTCCTGTGTATTTTAAAGGCTTTTTTACAAAGCATTATGCATTTAGTCATATTATATGGACTAACTTCTATTTTATTAATCTGCCTTGAAATAAAGGGTAATATCCACTCTGAAATTAATTGACTCAGGCTGGAAAGTACAGTAACAAGCATGCTGCTTTATCTGGTTAAAAACATATGGCTAGACTACTTACACAGGGAAGTATTTCAAAATTTATAATTGCATGTACAAATACAAAGAAAATAAACCCCACCTTGTATGAAATCAAGACTATAATAAACTCCTAAAGCCTTGTGCAGTTTGCCAGAATGTATAGTTCAAGATCTACAGGGAGAAATAAAAACCTGTCTGGGGCAGGTATCTGTATTTAAACAATGTAGCACTGACATAAAGAGATTTTTTTTCTGCAACTTTATGTATAAACATGGAATATTAAGCAAACCATGAATTAGACCTCAATAGGTTATAAACGCTTTCATGCAGAAATCTTATAGTCGGTAGACCTTTAATGACATATTACAGCTCCAAAAATAAGGAGATTTTAGGCAATAAAACACATTGGGGTTCCTCTTGCTTGCTTTCTAGCACTTGACCCTTTAGAGTTTTAATTTTCAAGCTTTTCTATATAACCAGGCCCCAAAGACTCCTGTAAACCCAATATTCCAGTGGCTTTCAGAGAAGCACCACAATTTTGCAAGAGCTCACAACAGCATATATTTGGTTGTTGTGCATTTTTTCCAGGTTCTTTTTGCCAGATGTTAAGTTACAAGTATTATTATGGCCTTTTCTTCTAATATCAAGAAAGTGTTACGTTGGTAATGTAAAGAGAACTGAGGAGCTAGGCTGACAGACCAGTGTGATTGACAGACCTCATTTTAACTGAGATCTCTCAGCACTAACAGTAATTTCTTAGCAACAATTTGAATGTGAAAGACATTCTGCACGACTGTGTCCCATTCTCTCTTCTAATGACAGGGGCTTACTGTACCAGTACTGCTGTAAAAAGCTAGTCCACTGGAAGCACTGAATTCTTCGATGAAAAACTGGGAGAGGGAGATGTGCTCATCAGTGCTCAAAGACTTGTTTCCATGTTTCCAGTATAACATCAGATCATCTTCATTGTATGCATCTATGAGAAAGTAAAAATTAAATCACCTTTTCTGCTGGAATAATGCTTCTGTTTTGTTTTCTTAGGGATAGGAGACCACTTAAACAATTTGGGAAAACCCCAAAGAAACTCTTTTTTCACATCAATTTGCCAGTTAGTTGACATGGAAAAATTTGTAAAGACTATATTCCAACTTGTTCCAAGTGGAGCCCAGTCCTGTGCCCGACCAGCAGCTTTACCTGACAGACAGGGGACATGGGCATGCTCAGGGTCACAAGGTACATGGGATCAGAGCTCTGGAGCAGCCACACTGAGCAGACTGCCTGAATGCTGGGGTTCTGTTCTCTTTCCCAAGACCAAACAACAAACCAGCATCCTGGTTTTACACATAGTTCAGAGAAGAGTCAGTTTTGATATATCAAAAGGCTCCGCAAAACAGAATTACCTTTTGTTGTCTAGCTCTACTGCTTACTACAACTGACTGAGGGGTGAGAAAGCAGACATTTCACAGTAACAGAAGTACCCATTTTCATTTTTCCATGAGGTCAAATACTGACATCTTATTTTACTCTTAACTTGCACTTTTTTCTCAGAAAAAAACATGATTTTTGACAGAGGAAATATTTTTAGATTTAGGCCTTAGAATACCAAGCCACTCAAAACAAAGCAGGGTGCATCACGTTTTTTCTATCTTCCCAAACCTCAGTGAGTTCCAGAAAGATCCTGAACTGGCCACAGTTTAGTATGCACAGGTTGAAAGGTTCAGGTTGCACATCAAAATGAGTGAAAAAGGTATTGTGAACAAGATGGCGTGCTGGTAAGGATGCATATGTGAAGAACAGGTACGAATTAAACTTACAGCTTTCCAGTTCTAAAGAACAGTTCTGAGTGTCCAGAGGGAACCTACTGAAATCCATGAAACACATAGCAGAAACTGTTATTCTGCAGAAAGGAACAGAAAAACAGAAATTAAATTTTAAAATGTGTATTTTCTTAGGCTTGTGTGGACATCCTTGTGAGAACCCCCACCAATCAGCTATGATTTAATTTTTCTACTGTTTTTAGATGCTTCTAAAATTCCTACAACATAGTGAGATAAAATTAAATCAGTGAGAGAACCATATTTTTAAAACATAAATAGTACTTCTTATTAAGTACATTACCTTCAATTTTTAAACCCTTTACTGGCCCAATCCTTCATTTTGCTTTGAAGGGTTACATTTAAGAAGATTAACAAGGGGAGTTCACATTTCTTGACTGGATTTCTCATAGACTGAAGTACATAATATTACAGATTTGAGCAAATATTATTCCAAGTGCTATTTTCCCATCTAGAATGGTTATAATATTTAATTGCATAAAAAGATAAACTGCAATTTCTGCAAGCGTACTCTCATCTTCAACACCATGGAAATACCTTATAGTCTAAAAAGATTAAGGAAATCTAGGTAAAGACATTATTTTGCATTCCACCTGCTTCTTCACAAATGTTTAGAAGATAAATGTCCCTTGACTTTTTAACCAATAAACAAAAAAAAAGGGCTAGGCACAGCAAATAAAATATGGTAAATATTGCCGAATTTCCCTTTCTTGTCACAGTTCTCATGTCATTTGATGTTTTAGTTTGATTTTTCAGTTTTCCCCAAATCCTACAGTGATTTAAGTGATAAGGGATATACTGGACATGTAAGTGATCTTTGAAAACTTGTGATCAGTAATCTCATTGTAGCTGAATTTTGAAGAGTAAGATTTTACTGGCTTGACATGAGATTGTAAGAGTGATACATCTTTGAAGTCATGCACAAGACTTCCAACTATGGATGTTGTTTCTGTCTTTTAGCTATTGACTAAAGCATCAGGGAACAATAAGAAAATGTTGATTGAAAAGAAAGAAAGACTGTTTTAGCAACAAATCTGGATTTTTGCTCCACTTTGCTTCAATAAAATCCTGCTAAGCACTGAAATAAAACTGTGGAGTATGAAGGTTTCTTGCACATAAGTATTTGGTATTTAATCTACCCACTGCATGTAAAACTGGCAATACAAAAAGGGTGTTTTAAGAAGCATCTGATTCTTTGGAAGCATACACACTAACACCACTCAGGTTAGAAACACATTATTCCACCTTAATAATATTAAACCCTTGGTTCACCAACCTTTAGGTCACCCCTTTCCCTGCTTCTCAGTTTGATAAGAACTGATGGAGAAGGAAAGGAAGAGCACAGGACACCTGCCCTTCGTAATTCTGTCTAGGAAGAAATCAACATGTTTTTCAGGACCTTTAGGGCTTTGCTATTCACTGAGATAGGAAGGTGAGGCTGGCTGCAAACTCACCTGCCAGAGCCAGAAGGAGTCACACCATGTGGTAATATACAGTTAGGGAAAGATAACTGTGGGAGCATAGGATGAGGGCAAGGAAGAAGAGCAGAGCACCAGCTTGCAAATGTGATGCAGGACACGGTGCACGGGCTGCCATCACAGAGGGAATGCCAAGCAAACGTAGCAGATTGACTCACACTGTGCCTATCCCTCAGCTCTACTTCCTCCTTTCCCTTCCCTCCCATCATGCTTTTTCTTTTCTCTCCATTTCTGTCTTTCCCACCACATGCTCCCTTTGGTTTGTAACTATCTGTGCACAATTTCTTACTGTTTATCCTGATGACAACCCCTGCAGGAAGCTGACAGAATGTGTTTGCCCATCTTCACCACTCTCCCTTCCCCCAGCTAAATGTATGTCATACTCCTCACATGGACAGTCACTGCTGTAAGCCTTAGTGCAGTAGTGTGGTTCCTCTCATCCCTCTCTCTCCCTCAGGAAGCGTGGAAATGAATATATAGCAATAAAATGCATAGTTCACCTGTTTGTTTCTTACTGGTCAGTGTGATTCTGGAACACACACTGTTCTAAAGTGGTGTACAGGAGGTGTTGTGAGGGTTTCTGCATGTCTTCATGAGAGGGTAGAGAAATTCATTACTTGCTGGAACAATTATTACGTAGCCAAAAACTCAAGTGCTTGCATAAATCTTCAAGCTATCCAGATGATATGAAGTATCACCTCTGTGCACAGGCCTAATTAGTAATAAAACTGGAGAACTGTGATTTCTGCAATGCACAGGCCTCAGGGCCTTTAACCTAGGTGGAAAATTCCTCCTCTAAAACTATTTCTGCCACATCATCCAAACCTGCTTCCTAAAGAAAAGCAGTAAGATGTGGATAGAAGGGAGACACATTTAAGGACCTTGCTGTTCTGGTCCTGGAATAGCTGTGTCAGTTTCCAGCTCCTGGTAGTCACACAATATGCCTGTAACATTGCTAGTATCAGCATGAACAATCTGCTCTCCGTGCTTATCTGGAGCCTCAGTTAATATCAATGCATGTTTACAGGTATCCGAGGGTGAAAATAGCCAAGACAGTTTTAAAAGACTTGCGGGAAAAAACCCAAACCAAACAGATTTGTTCTTTGCTAATAATTTTGAGATTTACTGTACTCGACAGTAAAACTACTGTAATATTGCTAAAACCACTGGCAATGAATTAACTCTTGATTTACTTCAGCACTACTTCCAACGGATGAAAAAAATACCATTATCCTGTGACAGGAAACAACATGTAAATGATAAAAAAATATGTTATCTCTATATTATCTATATGTTATCAATGCAAAATTTATTTTCCCACTGGTACACTGGTCATCAGTTTCCAGTATCTGATGCCAGGGGATTAATGCCAGCCCAGTATCAGAATCTTAGCTGAAAATATTTCCAGTAACTTCTCACTGTACAAACTACTGCTACACATGCAGTGATGTGTTTGATTATAAAGGGGTATTGTTCTTACCGTAGACTGAAGAGTACATTGCCATCAGGGTATACTCGGAGCATGATGTTTTCCACAGTTGTATCATGGATGAAAGATCTTTTGGAGTGTACAAAAAATACATCAGGTACCCAGATCCTTTTTATCAGTCTTCCATCAAAAGTCATGCTTTTGTTTCTGTTACTATGAAATGAAAGTCTCTCATCCTTCCAGTAATGTCTGAGATATAAAGTCATTGTGAAGTCCTTTGTTTAATTAAACATAAAAGAAGAAAATGCTTGTTTTATTCACATTCAATAGAAAACAATACAAAGTAATCAACTCATGCAAAGGATCGATTTATTCTCTGGACATCATCTGGAGGATCCTCAATGAGAGGAATCAAACGCCACTCAATGAGCTTAAATATAGATTGGAACTGCCTCTGAGTTACTGGCTGCTTGCCTTGTCACTGGTGTCGGAGTCTAACGTTCATCTTTTATTTACACTTAGACAAAACTCTTACAAATTTCAGTGGCCTGCTGGATTGGGCCATCAGTAAAGTGAAAAAGAAACATAATTAATTTGAGTTCTTCTTTAGCATTAGGCCAATTTGTAAAATCTATTAATCTGTATATGTACAAATATTGCACAGGGTTTAAAGGTTAGTGTTTATCAATGAAATGCATCATAAAGAAATAATATGATGAATTTTGTAAGAGTAAACAATTACATTTCACTATTCAGTTTTTTCAACATGAAATATTGTTACAAATATTTTAACATCCTATTTAGAGAAATAACATGACTGCAAATATACACCTGGAAAGAGATGGAGAGGATGCTGCAAATCCAGTTTGAGCTTCTGCAAGCCCGACTGCTCTGTGCTCTCCTATATAACTTTTGCATTATTAAGCAGGTATCGTTTATGTCAGTAGAACAATTATTTCTGTTAAGAAAACTGGAAAGATATTTAGGTCTTCCCCTGTAACACGATTTTATGCCCCTGTAATACAATTTTATGATTTGGGTAAGTTTGTGATGGAATGCAAGGGTTCATACTGACAGATTCCATTGCAAACTCAACACCTACCACTAGATTTACACTCACTGTGAAAGGATATTGTAAATGAGATCTCTTTGCAAAGTTAACGTGCCCTGCTATTCTAGGACAGAGCAACTTGGCACGAATGTCTCGGTGGCATTATTAGTGACAATTTCAGCTGAGGAATGAACAGCCTGCATTCCAGTGCTACAGGTCCTTGATTGCAGCGAGGGCGTCTTCTTCCTAGGACCATTCTTGGAATTGATTTTTCTGTTTCCGTTTGTTACGACTACAGATCCACCCATGGCAGAAATGATGGAAATATTTAGATCTGCATAAGCAAAGGAAGCAAAGGACATGAAGCCTCATCGTCTAATGTGCAGAGTACTAAGAGCTCATGTGGAAGCCCATGGGGCTTAGTGGATGGTTGGTATTTTCAAATCAGAGCACTGTCCACTCTGATCTGTTTCATGAGCACAGGGAGAAATTCAGCATGTGCTCTTATATAACACTAGTTTAAATGCCAGTGACTTGCATGCTTCAAAGCAAGGTTATGCCCTTTAAGGGTTTGTTTCTTTAACTGTATTATTCTGTATCATCCAGCTGGATGTTTCTGAGACCCTGAATTTTGGCTGAAATCCTTTACTCCAGTTCTACTAACCAACTTACCATGTCAACTTCAGATATGCTGTCAATGCTTTCTACCTGCACATCAATGCCCACAGGTATTGGCGACCCTTCAGCGTAACAGAATGAAAGAATGATGAAAAATCCATATTATTAAAGGGAAGATTGTGTATCAGCAACATAAAGAAAGCACCCCATCCCAACATTCACTATGGTCTGTACACCTTAGTACACTGAATGAGAAAGTCCATGGCAACAAAGTAAAATCCAATGTTAAACAGTTGTAAAAATAAGTACAAATCTTCAGTGATCTTTTTGCAGCCAGACTAGCTGGTATGGGCATTGCTGTCTGGACAGCAGTGGCAGCTTCCTTGTGATGCCAAAGCTAATGAACTGCTTGGAGTGCTATTCAGAACTGTCATAGGGAAAAGCTGAGTGAATATATCAAATACACCAAAGATTGCAAAGCTTATTTACCAGTTCCAATGCTTATTCCCACACTTACAAACAAAACATCTATTATGCCTCCTAATTATCTTTAGTTACTTAACTATTTAAAGTTTGGCATAGGTATTTGTGAAAAAAGATTGTTTACTCACTACCTCATAAGGGAAAAGCTGTACACATGCTAAGCATGTTCTGTGATGGAGTGTTGTGTTTTACTGAGTAAACAATTTATTATCAAGTGCAATACATACCAAACTGCACTAGGAGACTTTATTTTGTATACTACCCCCCTATTTCATGCCACTGAAAAAGGCTGTGACTTTACTACACAATGGGATCTGAATGAACAAATTATAAAACCATATTTGCATTTTTACAATAAATAAAAATAAATTTAAAATTACAGCAAAATAGAAAATTATTTCCACTCTCTTCAGTGTACACTATCTAGAATGAAGGATCTAGTTCTATACAAGTCATGTGCCTGTATAATTCTCAGCAAACAAGTCATTCCATTGACTGTTCACTTCCTTAGAGAGGAGGGAGAGGAGGGAGGTGTGTGCATATATGTGTATACAACACACACACACACAAAGAATATTCTGCATTTGGCATGAAAATTGATAGTCATTATTGTACACAAGACTCCAATAACATTTGTTTAAAATAGTTAAGTATTTTTAAAGTACAGATTTAAAATAACCTGGAACAAAGCATAAGTGCAAGAAGGTGTAAACCATGGGAGATAGCAACAGCTTTTCTAACTTACCTTTCTTTTTCTTGTCTTTTTCTTTTAACAGTGTCAAGCCAAAATAGTCCAGAAATACCACTCTCCTAATAACCAGCCACAAATGTTGGATCTCTTTTTGGAATTATCCTTAAAATAGCAGCACTCAAGGATTACACAGCTGCCTCCAGTTCTTACCAGTAGAGATCTTGAACTATTTTTAAGGTATTTTAAAATCTGGCTCTGTAATCTCTTGATTTGACTTGTATTTTTAATGGAGGGTTTGACCCTGCACAGAACAGATGAAGATGAATTGTGCATGGGAGAGCAAGGTAAAATGTGTTAAGACTTAGCAGGGCACACAGGAGCATGCTTCTGCACTGACAAGAGCTGTGCTGTCTGGAAAACCACATCTCCCTCTCAGAAGGATGCATCACTCAGTCTGTGGGCCAGAGCTCAAAACAAAATTCAGGACTCCAGACAACAAAGTTCAGTCAATTCGGTTGTTACTAAAACACCAGACAGCACTTGGGAAAATGTTGCTTCTTTTGGAGAGTAGAGGCAGCAGGAGACATCTGCCCTAGAGGCTGATGTACAAGAGTATCAATGTATATATCCAGGCAGGCTTCTCTACACAAACCAGTGAAAATTTTTATGCGTCTCCTAAACCAGTTTTGACCACTTCTTGCCTTTGTTTTGACCACACCACACAAGTAGTTTATGTTAAATACCAACATGTACCAAGTGCTGGTACAAAAATGCCTGCTTGTAATCTAAGTGGAGTGTCTGAATTCCTGTCAGTATTCCATGAAATCTAAGCCTTCTTGTAAACTAAAGACAGCTTTTGCCTAAGTAGAAGTCACTGTGGGATCTATACACAATGTGAACATCATTCATAAGTGGCATTGGCACATCATTTAAATGTGAAGACTGCAGGAAGATGAGGTGTTGTCTATCAAACTCCTCATTTGCATGATGAAACAAGACAAACCTACACTGCAGAGCTGACACCCGAGCTAGATGTACACAAGCAGGGTGCCTCAGGGAGCAGGCTGGCTGTAGGAGGGCAGTGCTGCAGCCTAGGAACATGACCTGTGCTAAAGCTGATGACTGTACCAACAGCAGTGAAGAAAGAAATCTGGCCTCATCTCTGTTGGCTCCCTTTAAAGTCCATGCAGCATAACACTGTCTAGATTTCCAGCTGGGTTGAGGTGGCTTGTACCTTGAAAATGCCTGTTGGCTACCAGAGTTTCTTAGAGTGATTGCAAATAGGCAGCTGACCTAACCTAAGTGTGTTACCTAACCTTACTCACCACAAAGCTTCAGCTTCTCTGTATTTTAGGTGGGTCCAAACTGTTACCCTGGGACTACGGCAGAGGCACATGGTAGGATATACTGGGAGTGCTCATATCTAAGCATACATTTGTTCTTAACTGTAATATTAAAACTCTGGAGGATGATTTGTATGCCAAGCATGTTAAAAACAATGGGTTTAGTCCTATTTATTCAGAATTAGGGGGGTAGAAGGGAAGGAGAGGGGAGCAACTCACCACATTAAACAACAGCATAACCAGGTTCTGAGTAAAGGACGAGTCTAAAGCAAATAAATTTAAATGTCATCCTTCAACATTCTTCAAACAGTCAAGGAGCTACCCACAAATCATATCACAGAATAGAATGACTGACTTTCTAAACAAACATATATCATGTGTAGTGAGGGAAAGGTTTTTCTTAGTGACAGCTGCTCAAAGTGTGATGATGGCCATCCTAATACTTTCTTGGGGTTTGCAAAAATTATGATTTCCTACCCCAACAAGCACTACTCCATTGTGGGCACAATTTCATTCAATAATTCACCTCATCTGGACAGATAAAAAGGAACTGGTCACAGTACTAGAAATTAGTGGCATCTTATGGTTATGTTGCAAACAAACTGAAGTGCCAGTTATACATAAATACACACAGAGGCACCTGATTCTTTGAAAGGATACCTTGCACTAAGTTGGGAACTGTTCTAAAATCAAGTCAGTGGGGACTCTGAATAGCATAAAAGAGATCAAAAACTATGGCCAGGAGAAATACAGTGGATGTTTCTATAGTGAATTAAATAAAAAGGAAACTGTTACAATGAAATTTGTTCCTGATTAGGTAGAAATGCTAGAATTGTGAAGCAGACTCCTTAAAAAGAGATTCCTTTTCTCTGTCTGGTGAAAGGCCAAAGATCATACTCGTGCTGCTTAATGAGAAAATACTGTTCAGTCTAGCATTCACCACAGACAATTACTAAACTGCATCCCCTGACAGACCTGACCTATTATTGACAGATCATAGCAGAGGTGAATGTTTCCTTCCTATTCTGACTCTACTTGGGCAACAAATGTAAGTAGATGAGAAAGACACTAAACACTGCGTGTATATGCAGCTCTGGTCACTTCAGTCTGTGGTTCACTTCTCTAACCTGAAGCATTTTTGTATTTTTGTCACTAACACCCTCATCCCCGTAAGATACATATTGGCCTTACTTGGGTCTAGGCCTTCGGAGCTTTGTATATTTCTGGGAACACTTCTTTCTGTGATTAAAAACCAACTCCAGTAGAAGCAGTAATAATTAACTATTGGGAACAGGTTGCTGAGAACTGTGATTTCTTCCTCACTTGGATTTGGTTTACCATGACGGGATGTTCTTGAAAAACAGCATTTCAATGAGCACTGGGAAGGGTCCTTAAACCAGCCAGAATAGTGATTTGTCTACCCCTATGTCTGCACCACAGCTTTCTCACAGAATTCCAATCTCCAGCTGACCATCAGGCAACAACGTCAAATTCACTTTGAAAAAAAGTAACCATAGCAAAGCTGTGGTTTTTATTTCCCAGTATGACAAAACTGGGGATGGCAGAGAGGATTTTGTTATTAAATTCAGCAGCTTCAGTTGCTTCTGGAGCGTTGCTACACATCATTATTTTAGAGGGATTAGTGATTTTCACAATGGAGGCCCCACAGATTTTCAAGATAATTACTCCTCAGCAGAAAAAGTGGAATTGTTTTCAGATGGGTTTATCTTCACACAAGCCATTTTCAGTCTTTTATTTTAAAGGTTTAAACGTAGCAAAAGAATTCCTTGATGAGCACAGAATTTTTTTAATACATAATATGGCAGGCAAATTCTGTAATACCCTTTTTAGAAGGGATATTACGTAAAAAGTATATCCTTTTAGCATTTTAGGATCAATTTCTACAGTAATAATGACTGCTTCAGTGAATTCTGTAGTATTTTTTGTAATAGTCAGACCGCTGAACACGCAGCAAATTGGACCTGAAATTCCGGAAGATAAATGTTGAATTTAGAAAAACCAGCCACTGTATCCCAGTTGGCTTTGTAACAGTGTATGCTGGGAAAAAGCTAAGTCTCCAGAAAGCTCCCAGTAGGAGACAGAGACCAGGGAAGGATTAAGATCTATAGGATTACTTCTAAAAAAAGGCTTGTGGGCCTGTAGGGGAAGAAAACCAGATAGAAATGTAAACAAGCTCCAGGGAAGTGAAGCTATGTGGATGCACTTACTTTTCTCTGGCAATGAGTGAAACAGAAGAATTACTGGCAATAGTATTTTCTTCTTGTTACTGTTTTTTCTTACTTCTGTGAGAAATGAATGTGGACTGGTATTAGCAGTAGCCAGCTCTTGGAATGGAAGAATTAGCAATGTGAGAGGAGACAGTGCCTATTAGAGGTCTCGAAAATTACCAAAATATTTTCTTCCTCTTCTGGACCCTAGCTATCCCTTCCAGTAACACATGAAAGCAAGCCATTCCACTTTCATCAGAGTGAGTCTTCTCCACCACAGTGAGAAGATATTTCTGACCTTTCAAGGAGGGCTGTAGTGGAGAAAACAGCTTGGTGGCAAAGAGCTATTAGAATTGCAGCACTTTTTAAAGATTCATTGGGTCCTATTTTCTTTTCTCCCCCTTCCCCCTCCCCCCTTTTTTTACCTTCAGATTAATTTAAATCATACTAATTCAGCTTGAGCAGGGAGGAAGCATAAGGTGGAGTGAGCTAATGGGATCACTGATGCTCTGAAAATTTGGAATTAAGATTATGCTTAATTGCAATTTGGGATGCAAACTGCCTAGAAATACTGTTACCTCTTGACCAGATAAATGCTACTAAATTATTTTTCATTATTTCTAGTACTTGCTAATGTTATTATCCTCTATATTGGTTGACAGAGCAGAGATAACCAATTTTAAAACCTCTTTAGCTAACACACTGTTAGCATAGGAAATGACAGGTCATTAAGACACAACGTAAAAGAAAAATAAAATTGCCATCTTTCAATATATATACACACAGTGAGAACCTGCATGTACCTGTGGTTCCAATAATCTTTAGATGGCAAAATAATAGCGCATGGAAAGGTTTTACTCTCGGGAAAACCAAGGCACAGAGGAATAAAAGAATGACCTCCTCTATATGCTAGTCTAAGATTTTTTTTTAATGGCAGTGTTAACTTTCAGTAAGTGGAGACAGAACTCAGAAAACCAAGAGCTCACACCAATGACTTCTGTCAGTATTTTGAAATAAAATAGTTCAGAAAATAATGGGATGTAGATAAATAGATGTATAGTAAAAGAGAAAGTAACTTTAAAGGATTTCTAAGGGTTCAGTCTAACATCTCTCTCAACGTAGGCAGTTTTGGCTGCTAAGGCAGCCTGCATTGTGGTCCTCAGATCCGAGTCACTAGAAGTCCGTTCATTGATGCTGGCCTGTGCTCATCCTTTCTCACTGAGTTTAAAACATGAGGATGACCATTCCAAGAACTGCTGGCAACATGATTTAACTTCTTGGTTTTTCCTCCAGTCTGAATTTAAGCTATCATCTCACAGATTTATCAGTTTAGCAGGCTACTGAAAAATCAGTTGAAGTACTTTAGGCCATAGTAGTACAAAGATGTGTAAGTCATGAAAAGATCTGACTCCGAGTCTGCTGAGAGTCTTTTGTTCCCTTTGGTAGGACCTATGCAGACAGATAGCCCTACCAGAACTGGCAAGCATTTTTATACCATTGCAGTACCCCTAACATACCCATCTGCTGGCCTTTACCAGTGCTTCTGGAAGCAGCAAGGACTAAACATAACTGCTACAATGTTCACTGATGCAGTTGGTAAAGCTGTTTGAGTAAATGAAACACCCGTGCTCCTAGCCCAATATCTAGTGGGATGACTCAAATCACTATGCTGGAACATATCTGTTTGCTTCAGCAGGCTTCCATCTATTGGAGACTTCTAAACAAAAGAGGATTGTGACATTACATAGAAGACAACAACAAAACAAAAAAAATCCAGGAAAGGAAAAGTCCCCAACCCCAAACAACAACCCAAGAGCCTGGCTTGGGAAATAAGTGCAATGTAAGTTCAGTTTTTTAAAGAATGTTTGGCTGTACTGAATTATTGGTTTGCTTCACTCAACCTCACTGTATAATGAACAGCAGGCAAAGTGGCCTTTCTATTTCAGAGATGTAGGAACAGCTTGCTAGCAGCTTGCTGGTTTTGCTTCATCTTGACACAGCGGGCTTCCTAGACTTTGATCCCTAATCTGTTAATAGACAATGTCAGGAGTAAATTTTAAAATTAACAGCCAGAGAGTCAAATTCTGATTGTGCAGCTGGAATGGCATTGCAATAACAGAAGAATGCCAAAATATACTCACATAAATGACCACGGAATTCTGTCCATTTGGTCAAAAAAAGGTTCTCTTGCCTCCACAGAGCAATGATATACTTGCATGAGAAAGCAACCAGTTACGTGAGCAAAGTCACAATCATTTCCAGTAACACTGTAGCTGGTAGCATCAGTGTCCAACATTCATTTGCCCCAGGTTTTTTCCTGTGCATGTTTGCTCAGTTTACAGATCAAATTCAGCATGTGCTGTCTCTGGTTTTCCTTCGTTACTTAATTATAAATAGTAAAAATTCTGGATCCTGTAGTCTGCCTCATTTACTTTGTATGTGTGGGGCTAAATGAAATCAAACAAACCAGATTTAGATTTAGGAGTTCCCTGAACTTCAGCATCTCTGGCAGGTTCAAAACAGCATGAATCTTCCAGCAGTTTTGCCTCCCAAACTGGTGCAAAGGATGATTGATCTTCTCAGGGAAAGGAGCACAATGGAGCTAGCTTAAAAAAAATCCATCATTCCAACTCCCATATATACCCAGAAAATCACAATGGTGTGTAGGAGAAGGCAAAAAAATTGTCCCTCTTTTAAAGGTAAAGATTAATTTTAAAATACTTGTTTTTCACCCAGCTGATTTGACCTTGTTCTTTTTTCTCACATCAGTATTGTGAATTGATGCATTGCGTTGAGCTGAATAAATCATGCACTGTGGCATGTGACAGATCCAAGCCCTTCATGAATCACAGTACAGAAATGCTTCATTAGATCTGGCAAAAACAAACCCCAAAATTTCACCTGCTTTAAATACATAAAGCCAGTGTTGCCAGTCTTTGTGAAGTTCAGGTCTACGTTATCACTGCCATGGCAATGACTGTAGCAATGGTATCTCTCATTTCACCTTCTCTAGTTAAGTTTCCTTCTGTTGGACATTTAATCATCAGTGTTCTCCAAAGAAACCCATACTCTGTCTCTGCTGTCATACAATAATTCTGGGCATGTTATTCAGATTCACGTTTCAGTTGGTGAGTTCTGTCCTCTGATGAGGTCACACTTGTGTGCTAACTCTCTGCTGCTGCCTTATTAACCTGCCTCTTGTGAAAAACAAATCATTCTTTACTACGGTAAAATCACTGAAATCAATGGTATTATAGGAATAATATAGTGTAACTTTAGGATCAATATTCATTTGGTGAGACTTTTTTCACTGTGTGATGTAAAAATGTTAACAGATCTATGTTTTAGTCTTAGAGAGATTCGCACATAAGTATTCCACATATTAAGAGTCCTGAAAATTTGGAAGTGTGTGACTATCGGATGTGACTGAAAAAAGTGCCTCCCATGCCACGATGGCATGTGGGTGATAGAAGAGAAGCAAAGCTGATGCCCTCTTCTGCTGAAAGCTATTTCTGAAAGACAGGAGTACATCTGAAAGCATACCCATGGCAATGTGATTATTGAGAGGCCTGTGCAATGAAGTCAGTGGAAAAACTACAGCTGGCTTCAATAGGAATTGGATGGGCTCTATGACTAGTCATCTGAAAATAAAAGGACAAAGGGAAAAAGCCTGGTACAGATTTGCTGGGTGTAAAAAAATCCTCACTGCCTGTGGAGCATTAGAACTGCCAGATCACAGGATATGTTTGGAAAGCTGCTTTTATGTACATCATAAGTACTGCTTTCCTGGACAACCCAGGTACATCTCAAATTGTTGTTTGCTACTTCCTATCTGACATGACGCTCTCAAAAATCTGAATTCCTTGTGTCCAGACATCCAGACTAACAGATATTAGACTAGACAGGTATTAGGCAAGAGGTATGCTAACTTTTGTTGTCAAGAAACAGATGTATCTCAACTATTGTTCAAAATCAGGCAAGATTTTTGCTCCCTGACAAGGCAGAATTTCTAGGGTAACAAGAAACCCTTTCACATTCTCTCAGTGCATCCAGAGAGGCTCTTCTTACTCTAGGTATCCCTCCTGGCATTCTTGCCAGGCCCCAGATCTCAGCAGCTGGTGTCAACAAGAATAGCTCCACAGACTTCAGCTAGCCTCTGAGATTTATGTTTGTTTACACAGCTGATTATTGGTCCTCATATGTTTTATTTTGGCTTCATAATCCAGGGTGGTTGAATACATCATGAACACAAAACTGGTGAAGCAGAGACAAAGCTTATTAATGCGGAAGCTTCCTTGTTTTACCTTTCATGAAGGAGAGTCAAAATTGAATCCAAAACATGATCATCCCATTGAATACTCCCTTTATCCACACGCAATTTAGTTAAATGAAGAAATAATCATCATAGTGCCCAACAACACAGAAACGACATGGTAATAAACTGAAGGCCTGTGGGTAGTTTTTAATTTTGTACAGAGCAAACAGATTTAGGAACTGATGGTTCATTTCAATCTCTAAAAACAAATTTGATGACTAAGTAATTTGCTAATTGCTACTAGACTATGCAATTTGCAGGGATACCTTAATCACTCTCCTCAAAGAATCCTATTATAATATTTTTTAAAAATTAGTTCTTAAAAGGAGACGATATGGACAGTTTCTCCTATTGATATGCTAAACACTAAAAAGCCCCCTGTCTTCAAGTATTTCTGGATTTCTTCTTTCATTATTTCCTGGAGCACAAAGAAAGAGGTGAGCTGCAATTAAGTCTGTCATTCAATATTAAGTGACACTGCTGGACAGAGTTTAAGTAAACTTCCACTAAGAGGATAAACTATTAACAGGGACAGGCACGTGCTGCTTACCTCCAAATCCAGGTCTCAGTGCAAAGTCATGGTCCTCTATGTGAAGAAGCTGCTCGTATTTAAGTGGCCGTACTTTGGTGCTGTCAAGTTTCCTCATTCTAAGTTCTCGTTTGCTATGTTTAAAAAAAAAAAATAATGTAAGAAACTTCTTTTTTTTTCTGCCTGACATTCAGAGTCCTAGTTAAATGAAGCAGGGACCCAAGAATCCTGGACAGTTGAATCTGGTATAATAAGGGAAACATCTGTGCTAAAGTTGGAGAAAAATTTATTGGAAAAGGTAGGGGAGTCAGGTATGGGGGTGCCCAGGTCCATGGGGAACACCACTTATATATAAAGAGTCCCAGGAAGAATGTCTATCTCTTCTTGTGTTCCTCTCAGATATTGTATCTATCATTATATAAGAGATTATAGCTCTTTGAAAAAAAGTTATTTTTCACATAACCACTTGCAACTCAGATTTGGAAGTAACACCAGTGCTTTTAAACCACTTCATACATTAAACATACTACAGAGACAATTACACTTTTTATTATAGATCTTTTTTCCTAGGAGCTCCAACGAGTCAGTGATTTTTCAGAAGGACTGAGAAACTGGTGGTCCTAGATCCAGGGGCTTGTTTTTTGAGATACTCTTAAACATCATTCAGATCTGGCCAAGTTACTCGTTAGCTCACCCCCTATTTGCTGCTCAGACATAGCAGAGTTTCTCTGCATCAAGAGCCCTGTCTCTACATTTTTCCCCATGCCACTCAGAGGAGAAGCCGCTGCCCGAGCATTCACACATCATTCAAGGATTCACAAATGCACCACCCAAGACTTTAACTGCTCGGACTGGAGTCCCTTCGCAATGGGTGACTCCAGGGAGCCAATGGGTGCCCCTTTTGACTCCTTGCTCATGCACACATATCCGAGTCTCTGCATAGCACTGAGGCAGCACTGGTGAACCTGTGCTCTAAGCAGGATGCCATGAATCCTGTACTTCCTTCTGGTCACTGCTTCTAACTTGCTTTCTTTCACAGAATGCACTGCACAAGGCCCCAAACTCCACTGGGAAACTCCCATGCCTAAGAATGGACTCGACCTCTCCAGATGGAAATCTCATGTGCTGGGCCTGTATTTAAAATGAACCGCAGATGCCCATCACAATGCAGTTCCCTTTCCTGTTTTACCTGTGAACAGAAATCACAGCACAGATAGCAGGGGGATCTGGTACCTGCCCATATCTCACAGGCATTTGGCTAAAGCACAGACAAGATTACAGTCATGGTCTGGCAGCTGTGGGACAATGGCTTTAGAAAGAACTTGTTACGTTATTTGGTTCTGCTGTAAGGAAAGTGCTATGGTGTCTCCTTCAGTTTCCACTCCTTGTTGCATGTCCTGCTTTAAGTGGCTGGCCCCAAACAGTAGCAGAACAAGCCCTACTTTAGCTGGAGAATTACACCTAGCTTTGGGCCCCCATTTCAGGAAAGGCATGGGAAGGCTGTAAGAACCTGTGTAGTTTAATTTAGAAGTCTGAGGGAACACATCACAGCCTGTAGAACACAGCATGAGCTTTTAAAGGGCAGAAAAGGACAAATGTCCAGCACCAACTGTCCACCATAACCAACTATCTGCTGCCAACATTCCCTCTTTGCCAACTCTCCACCAGATGCTTATATGCCACCAACTCTCCACCAGGAGAGCTCTACGCAGATCAGCAGATGACAAACAGCACTGCAGCCACTGCCTGGTGCCACGCTGGTGCCCCATGCTGCTTCTCCCCACCACCCAGCCCCATGCCAGTCCTCCCTGCCACCCAGCACCACACGGCTTCTCTCTGCTGCCCATCTCCACACTGGTCCTCTACACCACCCAGCACCACACCGCCGCTCCTCCCTGCGGCGAGGCAGCCACCTACTCCCCAGCTTCCCTGTCGGGGATCCAGGCGAGGCGATGTGTCAGGGATCCAGGTGATGTAACCTCAATCCAGCAGCAAGCCACCCCAGAGTGCTGGGTGCGCAGGGAGCACAGAGCCAGTCGCCCTTCCAGCACTCGATGTCCTTGCTGGTGTTGCAGGTTTAGCAGTTATCAACATCCACCACACAGAGTACGTCCTGCTCTCTCCTCTGGTGCTCAGGCACTGAGGTACCCTGGTGCCCCCAGCCCTGTCTTTTAAGGTCCTTAGCATTGTTAAGTAGTTAACCTTATTATTACAAAACAATTAACACCTGAGTGTAATGGTCAGTGGGGCTGCTCTATCAATCAACAATCAGTTAGCTCTCTGATCAACCTCTACACTTCCCGAGCAGAACTCTCCTGTAGTTCTCCCCACTCACCTTCCATCCCACCTGTATGTTAGCTGGCCGTGCTTATGCTGGCCAAAATTTTAATTTTTGTATTCAAAGCAGCAAGGTTTGTACGACACAACAGCAGGCTCTCTCTTCCACTCACCCCTCTCTTTTCTCCATAAT
Source organism: Aegotheles bennettii (assembly GCA_013398125.1). NCBI lineage: Eukaryota > Metazoa > Chordata > Aves > Caprimulgiformes > Aegothelidae > Aegotheles > Aegotheles bennettii. The sequence continues at coordinate 523,838 of VZRW01012056.1, forward strand.
GTATTGAGTACTGCAGGCAGGAATGAGCTCACTGCGGTCCCCCCTCTGCCTCCCAGGAGAGATCACTCACTACCAGGTGCTCGGGGCTCCCCATGGAGGCCCCACTGATGTTTGGGGACTTTGTGGAGCCAGCCATGTACAGGAGGTGCAGGGTGGGAAGAGCAGCGCGGCACCATGTACCATCTGCCCATCCGTGTCCCATTGTCCCAGCAGAGAACCGGCGGCGTAGAAGCATCCAGCAGGGAGTTGGCAGAGGACAGTTGTCCTAGACCCTTTACAGGGCCCTTTGCTCCACAGCTGCTCCCCAGTAGGCAAGCAGTGGCAACAAGGGCGATCTGTGGTACACGTTAGGAAAACCTTTCTCGTGGTGAGACTCGTGAAACATGGGAACACATTGCCCAGGCAGGTTTTGAGACTCCCTTCATCTGAGCTACTTAAGAATATGTTAGACACATATCTGTAGGAATGACTTAGATACAGCTGCTTTGCCACAGGCGAGGGACTCCCCCTCGATACAATTTCTTTCATGCCTTCTGTGATTATCTGGGACTTTGCTGCCAGAAACTCTAATTACTACTCTAATGATAGAAAATGGTCCTGAAGATTTGCCCTGTGGTCAAACACTGCTGAAGGTGAGGTATGGAGTACCTTAGGATAACGTATGCACCTGTATTTACTTTTTTTTTAATTCCTCCCTTTTTGCTTAATAATGAGACCAAATAAATTACTTTTTAAAAATGCTGTTACAGGAATGCTGAGGTGGCTCCTGGGCTAAACAGAACTTCTGGGCTTGAACAAGTTAATCTACCCGAGTATTCTTGAATGTCTCTGGCACTTTGTTGTCCGAACCAAACTATCAGGGCCATCAGAACAGCCAACAGGCATTTCAAATACAGACTTTAGTTTTCTAAGTACGAAAATTATGTGGATGCTAACATGAAACTCCATGCTTCAGAGAATTAAAATCACCACAGAGCAAGCCTGAATCAGAGTAGAATGGGCAGCAGAACTGAACACTTGCAATGCTCTGCAATAGGTATATGAGGAAATTCTGCTGCTTGAGAACCAGTATAGAAGAAAATGATGAATTATGTTCAGAATGCCATGGCACAGCTAATACAGTTTGGAAGCATTAGGTTATTTGTCATTGGATGTGCCAAGGAAAATATCTGTTTGATGCTCCAACGACTTTACTGGAAGAAGCAGGATAAAACTATGTCACATCTATTACAACTTCTTACTAGAAGCAAATATGTGACTGAGGAAGACATTCACTAACCACAAGAGGCAAAACGTAAGCTACCAGGGTAGGATTTTTTTTTTAAATGAGCCACTGAGAAGAGATGCTATGGGATTCTAATATTCCTTCTGTTTTCCTGGATGAGGACTAAACAAACAGAAATGCTGCCTATGTAAAAAGCATCTTTTGTGCCCACTTACTTGAGCAGCTTCTTCAAGCTGATATTCTATATACAAATGGTGGAGTAACTATAATTATTTCTAGCTGCTACCAAGAGTGGTGGTTCAAGCTAGGCAAGCTCTTGCAGGGGTCAGAATAGTACTTTAATTACAAACATGCCACATCTTTTCTCCAATACCTTCCTTGGCATAACATATTTTTTAATGTAAAGGAAAAAAGGCTTCCATGCAGAGATATTTACTCATAATACTTGGAATTAATTTCATGGACACTGGTAACATCGCATGTGTAAAGATACCAAAACTTAGAAAAATTCCATTAGATTTTCTAAATTAACTGAAAAATAATATACTTCTGCTTTGCATTTTTTCTACTCCTTGACTGCTTTCCCCACTCAAGGCTAAAAAGTGTTCTCCAGTAGATATTCCTTTAACATCAGCATCTGGACTCCAGATGTTGCTCCTTGGCTAAGAGTTACAGGATAAATTGTCCTCACTGCAGCATTAAAGTCGTTTAACTGATGACTCAAGGGAATTACATGTATGTGTTTGTTTACTCCCAAGAAATCCTAGAACCATATCTAACTATTGATCAGCACCACAGCACTGTGAAATCATCAGCAGATGTTTCCTCCTTCGCATGGCACCAGTTCTATTAAAAGCAGAAGAGACAGATCTAGCTAGCCTAGGTCTCAGAAAAGCTTCCCCAGGTCAATCAAGATACACTTTTCATTCTCACAGAAGCCCAGCAAAGACATACATTGTATGTTGGTGGCCTGGCACTCTGGTCTCTTTGTCACGCAGCTTTGGCCAGCGCACCATATTCTAGGAGTCTAAATGTGGTTATTTATTCTGGACATTCATTGTATGGCCTGTGTCAGGCTGTGGTGGTCGAGAGGAAAAGCTCACGTGCAGCTAAGGAAGGGCAATCTCTACCTGCCTGGGGTAGGAGTAATAAAGGGAACTTTGACAGATGGCTTGGTATTGCCATAGACCTGGGCAATGATAAATAGGAGTTTGTCAGTCTCAGTGAAGCAGATGCAGACTGCTTCCAGTTATAATAGCTCTGCTTTACACAGCTGTATTCCAGGCAACATTTTACATTATGCAAATGAAATAGTAACCTACAATTAGAATTGAACAGAGGTCACAAAAAGCACTTGAAGTGTTTCAGATCAGGTAGGGAAGACACCCCTGCTGGTACTTATATAGGAAGTTACTGGAAGCATTAGATCCTTGGATGAAAAAAGTGAGACATACCCTTTGGACACATCACTCCCCAGTACTGTTTGTCATACAGACTCATGGCTCAATGCCTTGGTATCTGACATAGCTCTCAAGGAGCAGATTGTCACTGCCTACAAAACCAAATCAACTAATTCAGGATTCTTTAACAATGGACAAATATGTGGCAAGCTTTGAAGACAAATTTAGCTGCTCCTACCTAACCTTGAATATCTAATATTGAGAGAAAGATCAAAGGGCTCCTCAAGGGTAGTTGGATCATTTTTCATTAAAGCTTTTAACCACATAATGCCATCACTAGTTCCATAACCAGTGGCATTGGTGGGAGTGATGTGGTTAGTATCCTATCTGGTTGTCTTGAATTTACCAGGTTATCAAATGTTTATACTGGTTCAAGGAGAAATCAGACAAGTTAATGAAAAGAAATCCAGCGAAGATAGCTAAACACATGCATAAATTACTTCCAACACAGGAAGTCTCTGAGGGAAATCTGATGACTGGCTATGGGGGGGGGAGGGGGGGAGGATTAGGGGGAAATACTTTTTAAGTTTGCCCTGTCCTTATTCTTCCAAACTTGTGCTTACAGTCTTTGTTGAAAACAGGTCACTATAGTACATGGCCTTTTGGTAAGATCCTGCATGGCTGTTTTTCTATTTTAATGCCCTGCTTAACTAACAACAAAGTGAGTCCTTGGGAGGAGACTGGAGGAAGGCTGGAGCACCTCTGGCTATTCAGGAAGACATAAGCACATTTCCAGCACCATCCTCTTCACAACAGATTTTGAAAAATCTGAAACCCATGGCTCAGGAAGGATAGTTATGAGAGGTTTTGTTTTCAGTTACACTAATCTAGTACCCAAGTTACCACACTTCCTTTATTGCTGCAGTATGGGGATAGTTGAGAAAAAAATTCTCATCACGTTCCAAATGAAACTAGGTAAGTTTAGGAAGAGAATATTATGAAGGACACTTTTATGAAAAATAATACCATGAAGGACCCTAAACCCTACGGCCATAAACTTATTTCAAGTGCTCTGTCCCTGAGATAATTCAGCTACTACCAAATGAAAGGTACACAAAAAGTAGAAGTTATAGAAATCTTATTCCCAGCAGAGTCTGTGGAGTTACGCAGCAGTATGATCTCTGAAACTTTTAACATATTTATCAAATCTCAAAACCCAGATAAATGCAAGCATTAAAACTGCGCAGTTCTCTCTCTCATAAAAATGCATTTCCAAGTGTTCAGCAACATGTACTGTCAAAAAGCCTAATATTTTGACAGTCAAATGTTTTGTTCTTTGCTGTAGGAAATGGACCATGAGAATAATCTCTTTCTCATGTACTTTTGGTTAATGCTTTAAAATCTTCTTTACAAGCAAATGCAGACAAATAGCTTTGGAGGCAGAATTGGGTTACTCTATTAAAACAGTGGAACTTGTAGGTTAAGTAACATTTTCACATAGGATTCTTTTTAAAAGGCCACCCATTTAACTGAGGCCATCTGTCAGCTGTGTCCCTAATAACCCTCGTGCTCACTGGGAGGTTTTTCCCCAGAAAGAAAAAGAGGCTGGTGGAAAGTCAGACCCTGTTGTAACATACTGGAGGATAACACTGCCTTTAGAAACAAAACCAGTGAATCAAACAAAAAGAAATTAAACTTATTTGGATTCTTTCCACAGAAAAGCTGATTTGCAGCTGTTAAGCTTTGGGACCTTCTGTGGCTCAGATTCTGCAGTCATCTTCCTAGTTCCAAATCACTAGGGCCTCGGAAGACATGGAAGGCCAAAGCGTTGCCTTGTGTAAAGAAAACTGCTACACCAGTCAGCATGGCCCTGCCTGTCTCACAGGACTGTCATATGGGTCCATTTCTAGGTATTAGTAAAGATCCATGTGCTGTTACTGCTGTCCTGTGGCAAGACACCACAAAATACGCTGTCTCCTACCACCAGGCTTTTTTCCTGCTTTGTGAACTTTTCAAGCAGTGATGGAGCAACTCCTCTCAGCTATTGCAGACCAGGATAAATGCAAACATCAGTAGCGTACGTTTCCCTTTTTCCACTGACAAAAGTGTACCAGCTAAGCTTCTAACAGGCCTTCCTTACCACTACAGCAATAAGAAGATATTTTATTCTGTTTCCTTCTAAGTCTTAACTGCTTCCTGAGACTAGCAAAGCACCAGATCAGACCTTATTTTAATTTTAGGGGTAGCTCTCTTTATTTTATTATTACAAAAAATTGTGCACTAGCACTTACTCCAAAACTGTCCGTGAGTTTGATAGAGTCTGCTGAATAGCTATTCTTTTCATGAGCTTTTGGCTTAGACCAAACTTGAACCCATGATCTCGAGGCACCTCCATTGTGTCACTGGGATATGTTGTTTGCCTTGTATTGTTTAAACATGATTTTACCAGGACGCATAGGGATTCAGAGATATGCCACTGCTGGATTACCACATAAGTGATACAGAAGATAAACAGCTGTATACATGCTACAAAGCATGTAATTTTAAAAACAGCTTAAACACAACAGAGGAGTCTAATTACGTTACTTTTCCACAATATGTGATATCATATGAATAAACTATGAGCTCTCCTGCCTATTTCAATAGAGGGTCAACTACACAGAAAACTGTAACAGTTGTATCCCTTCTCCTTTCTTAAATGGAGCTACTTATTACACTTTCTCCTACCTCCCAACAAAGAGAGGTTTTGCTTGGATTATCACTGGCAGTCACTGGTCTATTTACATACTATCAGATTAATCTGGAAACACATTCAGAGACCTCACCTGGCAGACGTGAAATTGCATTTGTGGGAAAAAGCATTAACACTTTGCACAGAAACTTACGTGTAAAAACCTGTGTATCGTTACTCATTTTAAACCAGATACTTGATTGGAAGGACTAGGAATGGACACAATCTTCAATGTCTAAAAACATAAGCATATTGCAGAAAGGGAACACACTGTGTCAGCACTACAAATACTACAATTCACGTCATTTAGTGCCTAAAAATGTCTTCTGCATCTTGAAAGTGTAACTACTCTGCTGCTTAGGTAATGGAAGTCCCTTTATAACATTAGCAGGGAACTGTGGAAGGCATTTCTGCTTCTTGTAATGGGAGTGAAAGGGCAAGAACACTTGCTACATCACAACAGTCTGGTATCACAATAGCAGTCTTGCATCACACAAGTTAAAAGAGCTGTGTGTGGGTGTGAGTGTGCACATACCTGCATATATATGAAGCATTCATGAAATCACAATATGAAATGTCTGGTTATGAATAATTAATTAATAGTTCACCATTTCTGTTTTGGGAATACCCTATGCATACTATAAATTCAGAAACTGGCAAAACAAGACTGTGAACAAAAAGGGTGCATTGAAAGGTTGCTGACAGCATAAAATTTATCAGATGAACACAGAAAGAACATATTGCTTACCTGTTATACTTTTTTAAGAATGAGAATTGTTGCCGATGATGATGATGAAGATGGTGATGCTGACTCTGAGAACTGTGTAGCACTGCTGTCGGCCACAGGCAGGTGAGGAACAGAAGCTTCGTGACCAGGACCATCTCTTCCAAAAGAGAAATGCACCTGATCAGCCAATCCACCTCGCTGACTTTTTATTTTTACTGTTTAGAAACAGCATAGCATACAAGAGATGTACATGAAGCAAGAAATCAGTGAAGACAGAAGACAGGGGCATCCCAGTTCTGATGTCCTGGTCAAGTTCCTCTCATATTTTGGCAAATCACAAAAAAATTCCTTCAGCTCTACATCCCTGCAGCATCTGCTGCCAAGCCAGAAGCACTTTGCTTTTAGAGATGTAGTAGATACAGCAATTTGTTTGGCCAGGCTGCAGTCTGATCCATTGCGTCCACTCTTTCAGCATAGGCGTGCATTTGAATTCTCCATCACCCACTCAGTAACCTCTTCAACATAGCCTGTGCATGCAAAGTGATGTCAAACATTTAATCCCCCTTAAATCCCCCACAAAACCATACAAAAAACTGCTTTAATGACTAAGGTCTCTAAATTAATCTTGCTTTCTATATATGTGTGTATCTGCTCAAAATAATTTCCCGTACAGATCAAGCTCTTTCATTAACTGGCTACATTGTATTGACTTCCCAACCATTAACATCATTTCTGTTTCTGTGATCTGCAGCAGGAAGCATCTTGTCTGTAGACACAGAACTACTTTTGGACAGCACAGTATCATGGAACAAGTCCAAACTAAAAATGAAGCCTTTCTTCAATATTCGTCAATAACATTTAGAAATACCAGCTATCTTTTTTTTGTCTTTTATTTTCCTTTCTCTAAGCTCTGCAGCTACCTATTTAATTTACCCTACATTGATAAGGTATGTGCATGTCTAAAGATCCAGTATCTCTTCACCACCCCTGATTTTACTGTTATTTCATTTAGCCTGCTTGTTCAATAGCTGATTGAATTGCAACACATTTTATTAACAAAATGTTGCTTAAGCAATAACTTGAGCATGCCTGCTTCTCCTATAAAAGGTGATAAAATTTCTTGTGGGCTTAAAACTGGGCAATATGGGACACATCTTCTGAGCTAACACAGTCAAATTTATCCTCTTTAAGCCATCAGCAAGTTCAGTAACTATCAAAATCAACAGAACGTTTACTTTTCTTTCTCTACAAAATTAGAGATATAAGATTGAAAGTTGGGGAAATGGAAATACCCAACCCCTGTCTAACAGATGTAGAAGCAATTCAGGTCTCCCAGCAGTAGGCTTCTTCCTAAGACAAACAGAGGAATGAAAGCAAACCCAACATTGTCTCTGCTGGGACTGTTAACACCCAAGCATACTGGGACAATAATTCTGTGATGTGGACATCTGCCTCTTCAGAAGTTCCCTGCGATTCCCAACTAACTTCATTTAGACTAACAAATAATTCTCAGATTCAAATGATTTCCAAGGAGGAGATTACCAAAGGACAGCTAATTCCCACTCTTTTCTTCCATTTGGAGTTGAGCAGCTACCTGCTTGTGACTTAAAATAAAATAAAATTAAAAAATCCCTTCCCAAACACATATAAAACTTTAACAGTACTAGACTGGATTTAGTAGCATAGATCAAAGGCTTTCAACCCTATTACCCATCTCATTCTACATTGCTCATAGTTTAATACTTTCCTGTTCAGGAAACTTACGACAGATCATTTGTAGCCTGACCTGGAGATAGTCAGACAGTGCTTCCAGCAGGTCTGGTGTATTACCAGGGTGAAGTTTCTGGAGAAGGTAAATACAAGCTGTAGTTAATAAGACCTTTAACAGCTTCCATCAATTTGCACTATCATTTGGGTGGAAAAAGAAAAATAAATACTAACTGCAATGAGAATTTATTTCAGGTAGAGATAATACTTGTTCCTGAGCCAGTCTGGTTGTCTAGTCTCATCCAGCCTAACATATATCAAAGTATCAGCCCACCTTATTAAATTACATACAAAAAAGATCTAAGAGCCTTTGGATCCTCCTCTTTCCCCATCCAAGCACAGGCCCAACTGTAGCAGCAAGAGTAGCAAATCAGATAAAAAGCTAACTACACTGCAAGCTGTGTGGTAAACGTGTTACCACATTTCTGCACATTCAGCTATCTGCACATTCATCAGTGTTCACTCACTTCCAAGCAGCTCCTCAACCACAGAGGAATAACAACGCGTATATACCGTCTTCTCTGCTAATAGTGATCATCCACTATGTCTCCAGAGACTTCTGGGAAAGCCACATTTTAGATGTTAATGTCCTCCTTAGCTGAAACTGCTAGCTGTTATCCTTAGTAAGCAGGAGACATGGAATAGGGAAGGAGAGGAAGTTCCAGGTGCGCCAAGAGCTCTGAAGGAGACCTGAGGTTAGATCATGTCATGCTAATGCATAAATGTTTCAACTTTGTGTGCTGACCTCAAGGAAGTCAAAAGAGTCCATTAAAAAATAAGTAAGTAAAAATTGTTTTGTGTATTTGTTTCCCATCTGGAAAAGGGAGTGCTTAGAACTCCCCCGTTTCAGGGATATGGCAAAGATAAATGAGTTGGCTTTGCAGAATGACTGGCGTGCCCCTGGCCAAGCTGCATATGGATGTCTCTCCTTCCAGAAGGCATGTCAGCCAAGAGGGGAGTCTTTAACATAGAAAGAGGCAATTAGATGTTTTCATTCAGCTATCAGCACCCCGCTGTTTTATTATTCTTAGCTGTAGCAAGAACTGTACCACTAAGCTGAAAAGACTGCTCCATGGAGGATTTCCAAAACACGCTCAATGTTCCTTTAACTGCCCCCACTAAAATCAGCTTTAGTTAAAAATAAGGGCTGGATGCACTGACATCTTGCACTACCCTCACACCTCTGATGCTGTAACACAATATTACCTTGTGGGGCCTTGCCTAAGCACACTGAAAATCTAGGCACTACCCTTCTGCCCTTGGCTATGGCGTATTTCCAGAAATTAATTGTCTAGCCCACACATGTGAAGTCTTCAGGAAGGACTTCTGCAGACAGAAATGGTGAACACTTCCATTAACGGGTGTGTAATACCAGTGGGGGCTATGAGATGTCACCCACAGCAACAGGGTTTCTTCATACTAGAGTTGTTTTCATTTCCTCTGGGTAAGAGAGCATTACACAGAGCAGATTACAATATCATTATAAATTACCATTAAGAAAACAGGTTAATCTCCTATGCATTAGTCAGTAATAAATTCTGAAAGGATCCATCTTTGCAGAGGAATAAAGACAAGATAATACACTTTGCTTGTATTGGGTGAGTCACTGATCAGTCCTTGTATTTAAACACATAACAATGTCTCTTTGCTACCATTGAAATATTTCTTTAAAATTATCCCTTTTCTGTAGCCCATGAAAAGTTTGTAATGCCTGTCTTCCAAGGACAAAACCCAGGGCATGAGCTCACTGGAACAGTTTACAAACAACTAAGCAAGCAAAAGAAGCAAAGGTAAATACACTACCTAGTACCAAAAAAATGAGATGTCTTCTTTTAGTGAGCAAAAAACCCATAGTTTCAGGTAATTACAATCTGGAACTACAGATCTCTCTCCACCTCAGATCTCAAAGCAAAGCAAATTGTCCACAGCTACTATAAAAATAAGAACAGAAAAATGCCAGGGATGAAGAGATGTTTCAGAGGCTGCAATTTTGCAGAAAATCTGAACACATCTAAAAGCCATTTTAAACATATGGAGCTGAAATACCATAGCACACTAGCACTTAGCAACCTGTAAATTACCTGCAGTGAGAAAAGGTGCAATGTGGAACAGGGAGCATAGGTTTACCTGGCATGTATTTTTTATTCTCCTAATCAGAGTGAAACACAAGGAAAAAAACCATTCCTAAGAGTCTCTGAGGGGGCACTCATCTCTGATAAACAACCAGCAAGTCACAGGAAGCAGATTAACCAGAGCAGTGACTGTCAGAGTGTGAATGTAATACTGCAGCACAGGAATAGGCAGCATTTGGCTTTTCTATGGCAACAGACTGAGCACATAGCACTGACCATTTATATCATGGTGACTTGCAAAAATACCGGTCAGAATTAAAGACACTTTGTCCTACTTATATTAACACAAATGGCAAACCATGTTCCCAGAGTAAGATAACCATTCACATTTGGTGTCAAGATGAAGTGAGAGGAAAGCAGAGACTGAGCATTATTATCCCAGTTTGCAGATCTCAGAAAAGATGAAGTGCTTTGCTTAACACTTGCAGTGGGAACCAGCTCTTATGGACTGCTCTTTATCAAAACTCTTAGTAGGGGTGGCAAATGAACACTCATCACTGCCCCAAATAGTCTGAGGTAACAAACTGGGCACATCAGGACTGTAAATTACTAAAAGAGAAAAGAATTCAAAAGCCAGCAAAACACACAACTCGGCTCAAAATCTGTGCAAGATTTTTGCATGGTGCCTACTGAGATGGACTCTCACCGGGGGGTTTTACAACCAGCTTAAAGAGACCTACCGGGCTACTGCTGAAACAGTATCCTCCCCTTCATCCCTGCAGTGCACTACTGCTTGCTCCTCTTGCTTCACCAACAGCTGTTCAGGCAGTCGCTAAGGGAATGGGCAGTAGTGAGGGAGGGAGGACCTGCCCCCTCTCTGTGGTGACACACAGCTGGACTGGCTTAAGCCAACCTTGAAACTGTACCCTTAAATTCCACTAAACAACATGAAAAAGAGCAATAATATTGAAGTAAGCACATAATATTTTTAGATGAGTGTTTAGTTTTACTGTAAAAAGAAAATCCTGGTTGTTTTCCTTTTCCCTTTTATGGGACATAACATTTTTGCAGCCCGAGTACAAATTTCCTGTGAAATTATGGTTCTGGACTTATTGTTTCTTATGTTTTCTTAATGGCTTGCTTTCTGTGGAATTCTCATATCATCAAAGGGAGTATTCCTGACACTAGACAAAGCCTATTATAGATGCAGAGTCACCAGGCACAGTCTGCACATACATATCACCTGGGTCCAGACTGAGCTTAGGAGCCTGGTCTTGGTTCTGATGCCCCGTGACATCTGGCTCACCTCACAACTGCTCTACCATGTAAATACACAGTCTTGAGCACCTTTTCCTAAGAACTTCCCTGTTCTGACAAGCTCGTCCAGCCACAGATCTGAAGGTATGCCACTATTCAAATGCCTCAAACATTCCCATTAGTAGTAAAGCTAAAGCTCAAATTTGTAATCTAAACTCTAAAGCACAACTGGGAAATAACATTGTCACAGGTTTGGCTAATAACCAGGTGACAGATGCTCTCTGTTATCCCCCCCACACACACAGGGAAAGGTAACAGGGGAATAAAGGAGAGAGACTTCGAGGTTGGAAAAAAAAATAGAACTATTTTAATGAAACAGAAAATAATAATAACAAAGATGGGGAATTATATAGAGAGATGTAAATATATTCATATATATATATATACTCAATGAATACGCAAATATGAACCCCACACTTCCCAGATTGTAATTATGTCCAGAACCAGACTGAGCAGGGGGTGCCTGGGCCCAGTGTCCCAGCTACAACCCACAAAACACCTTGTAGTGGCTGTGCTGGTCCTGCTTGAGGAGGCAGGGGCAGGCAACCTGTCTGCTCACAATGTTCTTCTGCAGCGAGAAAACAGGCTGCAGGAACACCAGCAGTGCTGGGAGGGACAAAAGGCAATCCCAGCCCTGCCAGCTCAATACCAGGACAAACATGAACTCAGAAGCCACTAGGAGATGCACAAAACATTAGGCTACATTGGCAACTGAGTGATCAACAGATCTTAAAAATCAGTGCTCTGAAAACCATACACAGCCAAGTTAGCAAAGCATGGTGAGAGAGCAAAATCCCAGAAATCAAACGTCACTTCAGTGGTCTGCCCTTCCTTCTCATTCATTTATTATGTTTCATTAACACAAAGTGCACTTCATTGAAAAGCATAGCTAAAGCAATGCCTGACTGTGGTTGTCACGCTATATGGGGTCTCCTCAGGTGCCTGAGACATCCATTCACAACCAGGGCATGGGAGCTGCAGAAGGTTTGCAGCTTTCAGGAGCAGCAGCTGGTGGCCTGGAGAGTCAGCACTAAAATGGTTTAAGACTGGAGATTTAATCCCACTCCTGAAGCTTGGCCCATGGATTGCTGTCTTCATCCATTGCCTATTCATCCAAAGGACTATTTTAAAATTGTGCTGGGGGATCTTGACAAGACCATAATCCACCTAAGGAAGGCATATTTTCCCATATAAAACGGCCTCTCAATACAAGATTTAACACAAGATGACAGTGTTTGGCACAGGGGTCTTTTCTGCTTTTCCTTCAGTTTCCAAAACTCAGGCTTCTGTTTGTTCTAGAACTGTGGTGGCTGCACACTGATGTCCAATCAAATATTTGATTTGAAAAAGTGACACAAACAACAACAAAACCCTACACATTTCCCTGATTCCCTGCATTCCCTATTTCCAGAGTCTCTAAATTGGGGATTCTTTCCCTTTCATCATTCTCCCCCGGACAGAACAGTAACTGAATTAATTTCATCCCTAAATCCCTTTATTTAGCTTCTACACCAGCCATTCTCAATGTAAAATAACCAGTTTTACTGCCTCTAGTTAAGGAACAATCTGTGTCTTGAGGGTGATCTTTGGAAAAACAAGCAGCCACATTTTTTCTAGATTTACAGATGAAATTAAACGAATTTCCCAGATGGTAAACTATTAATTAAAGTTTTCACCATTATATTCACATACGTTTTGCTGTAAAAGAACTGGACTTCCTATTCAGGCTACTCATAAAACTGAGAGTGCGTGAGCTTGTAAGTACTTGGCTGAAGTGCTTCGTCTCTCAGGGAATATTCACAGTGCCTGACGTGAGATACTCATCTGTTACGGTTTGAGGAGGCACAGGCAAAGTTTTATGGTATTAGTGCGAGGACCCAGAGAGGGGGTGGAGTTTAGGACCCTTTGTAAAAACCTAGGGATCCCTAAAAACCGAGGGATCAATATTTCCTCCCACTTCCTGCCAAACTTTTTATAAGGTCAGGAAAAGAAGAAGTTCCTTCCTGCTTCCCCCTTCCTTGACTCCTCACCACGTGGAGACATCCCAGAGAGAGACAGGAATCCTGCCTTTGCCATCAGCTCACCACGTGCTCTGCAGAACCCGAATCCATCAGGTGCTGGGAAGAGCTTTGGACCCTTTTCCCTGCATTGGCTTTGCTGAGAGAGACTTTCAGGAATCATCAGGATCAGGTTTTGTATACACTTATGTATGTTGTTTCTCTCCCCTCCTGTTACTTGCCCTTCTCCATTTCATTAAACCTGCTATCATTTTAACTTCCAGCCCTTAAGCCTCTCTTCCTTATTCCCCTTTTATCTTCCCCCCAGGAGGGTGGAAGGGAGTAGCAGAGAATAGTTCTGATCTCTGGGCTGTGGCTCAACCTGACCACTAAACCGACACTCATAAATGCAGTGTCAGGAAACTTTGCCTTTCTGCCACCTCACATTGATCACAGGCCCAGGATACAGCTACCCCACTCCTGCACTTATGTCCCTCTCCTCCCAGGATGAGTTTCTGGAGTTTGTTTCTTTATGTACGTAGGATATATTTCTTCAAAAACCTTTTAGTGTCTTTCACGAGCGAGGGAAGATCAAGGGGATGACCCATATAAGCCTGAGCAATTCACAGACAGTGAGGTTTGCAACAGCATGGTGCATCCTCAAGAAGTGAGCTAGTTTGCCATCTGTATGGCCTGAACACTGCTTCAATCCAAAAAGCAATATACACTGCAGCTGATTTATTTTTTTTCTCTCTTTTTTGGCAGTCTGGCAAATGCCACTGTCTTTCAGCAGCGCTTACCAGCCAGATCCTAACTGCTATCTCGAGTTCTTCTGGCTCATTTCCCTCCACAGACTGAAATAAAACAATTCAGCAATTGTGTTTACTCTTTTCTTGCTGTCATGCTGATGTTTATTAAGCCTTTTCTATGCAGGGGATATCAGATCATGCCCAGTTTGTTGTCCAGGAGTCAACAATATCTCCAATGGGAGCTAATTTATGAAATCTATTGCATCTCTACAAAGCTCCTTTTCTGTCACCAATGAACATGAGGAGAAAAAAAATGTTGAACAGTGGGAAAAACATGCCTTTCAGCTTTGGCACTGCAAACTTTTTTCATTTTACAGTCAAAACAGAGACAGATTTATTGATTGAAGTCTGATCTCTATTGGTCATAAGGCAGCTTCAGAAGCCCTCAGGCACAATTCAGTGTGGCTGTTTTCCAGGCTTTCTTTCCCATTGATAACTTCCAGAGAAACATGTTAACATCACAGAGCAGGTGCTCATTTCAAACTGGGAAGCCAATTTTAACTACCGAAACTATATTCTTAAGTAAATATATATTTAAGTTTTATATACTTAAGACTTAGTAGGGGGTACCCATATTTGGGTCTTCTAAGCTTTTACAACCTCCGTTTTCCCAGTAGCTGCCAAAAGAATGTATTTCTAAATTAATAAAAATTTGAACAATTCACATTTCCTGTCCAGGAACGAAAAAAAATGCTTTTTTTTCTACATATTTGGATACCTTGAAAGCAAGGTAGAATGGGCAAAGGATTGAGACAGACATATAGACAAAGAGGGAATAAGCAATATTTGAAATTAAGTAACTGTTAAAAATAAATTCATGTTGGTGTGTTGCAGAAACAACAATTCCAAGAGAAAGCACCTACGTGTACAACTAGAATATTTCTCTGGAGAATTTGCAGGTACTGCTAGTGTTGAGTTTCTTTGATTTCCCTTTCACACACTTTTTTGACACTTGGATATTAACAAAATCTTGAAGGAGAGAGAAGCTAAGTGCTGGACAGCAGCAGTGAAGGTTGGTTTGAAATTTGCTCAATGGCTGAAAGTGTCTTCCTGAGAAGAAATGTTCCTTCCCGTAATTTCAATTTACAAAATCTTAAGGCAGAAATAACCAGGATGGAAGTGGGAGGAGAAAAGGGGTTATTCTGTCTGCCGAAAACTTCCATGTGACTTGAAGAAAGTCAGATTTTCCAACCCCCCTGGCTTTCTAGCACCTCTCACCGAGTGGAGGGCTTGGTGCAGCAGGGTAAGGAGTCCAAACCATAAACTCAGTAACAAGAAAGTGTTATTAAGCAGGCATCTTTATTGCAGTGCTAGACACATGGGGGATCACTCCACCAAACATGCGTGCCTGGTGCTTTCAGCATTTGGGTTATATAGACCTTAAACATACATACTCATTACATTTCCTGGAACCATGAGCATGGGCAGGGGGAGCTCATTCTAATATTGCACATCATGCTTAGTTGGCTGATTCATATGGAGTAGGTGGTCTTTTGAGGGTCTCTAGTGGTCATCAATGGTCCTTTCAGGCTGTGTTTTTTTGTGACTCTATATGGCTGCGCATGCGTAATTATCTTCTTTCAACATGTTCCTTAAGGCAAGGCTGAATTCCTCTAAAGTTTTTTGCTGATTACAGGCTCTCTCTTGGTTCCTGCTGCTTACGGACTGTTTATTGGTCCTTGCTGATTACAAGTTGTAAGTCACTTGAGCTTAGTTATAGTCAGACAAACGGACACTGTTATACTAACAGACAATGTTGTGTGAGTACAAATGATGGTGATTAATGACTTCTGTATTTCACGTGTGCTGGCTAGTTAATCCCCCAGTCACCAGACCCTCAAGCCAGACTGTCCCACCAGGTGACAAGAATGGTGATATTCCTGATCACACTTTTCAGGGTAGAAGAGTCCACCCTGCCTGTCCAAGTGTTCACAGTGTCTACTGAAAGACAGGGCTGTGCAGGTCTGTTACCTTCCTGTGATGACAGGTGAAGCCAATAGGAATGTGCATAAAATCAAATGGAATTTCTGAGGCCTTGCTCAAGCTCCAGCTCTCTTGTTCATTATTTCACTAGATATTTCCATACAAATATGGAATATGGGTCATTCCATACTAATGTTTGGGCTGTGAGCTACAATACAGGTGTCCTGGCTATGACACGTTCCATTATAGAATCATAGAATCATTATGGTTGGAAGGGACCTCCAAGGTTATCAAGTCCAACCTTTATCCCATCATATTCCTAACCATTAGACCATTAGACCATGGCCTCAAGTGCCTCATCAACCCGTTTTTTGAACACCCCCAGGGACGGTGACTCCACCACCTCCCTGGGCAGCCCATTCCAGTGCCCAACCACCCTCTCAGTAAAGAACTTCTTCCTAATATCCAACCTAAACTTCCCCTGATGGAACTTGAGGCCATTTCCTCTCCTCCTGTCAATGTCTCATCCACGAAAGATGCACCCAGTGTAGCTGAGATCGCAAATAAAACGGAGCAGCTTCACTGCAAGCTCCCCCCTGCTGCGATGCCTGCAGTGCAGAAATGGTAACTTGGTAACTGAGTGCAGGAAAAGCTGTGGGGGCCTGGGGAGCGCCTGCACATGGATTCCCTAAGAGTTTCGGCCTTATCACAGGAGGAAAGATGAGCAATGCCCACAGGACGGGCGAGCGGGGCGTCAGCGCGTCAAGGCTAGCAGGGACACGAAGGTGCATCTGGTCATGGCTGTGTAAGGATGTCCCGTGAGACCCACAGCAGTGTCTCCAGGCTGCCAGCACACCGATGGTCACCTGCACACTGCATGGTGAGACCTGCACACAGGAGCACATGGGGACTCACAGTGCACACAGGGGATGCAGGACAGGCATCGAGAGGGGGACGGAAGTGGCCGAGGGGCAGCCACAGCGGCACACAGGGACATCTGAGCGACGGGCGGTGCCCCCTGCCAGCCCTGCCCGCCCACAGGGCCGGCTCTGCCCGCGCCGTGCGGACACGGGCCCGGGGCAGGTGAAGCTCAGTCAGTATTTTGCCAAACCCTTCCCTCACGCTGGAAACACCTCGGCAAAACCCCGGTATCTTCCCTCCCCGTCCTTCCCCCCGCCTTCTCAGGCAGTGCTGTGCCCTCCGAGGCTGCGAGGGCAACGGCCGGAGAAGCCGGCACCTCACGGCGCCGCGACAGCCCCAGGGAGGCGGCCGAGATGGCGGCCGCGCGGCACCGGCCGCAAGATGGCAGCGCCAGCCGCGCCCGCTCCCCTCAGCGCCCGCTCCCCTCAGCGCCCGCTCCCCTCAGCGCCCGCTCCCCTCAGCGCCCGCTC